>JADBJO010034591.1:0-13264 GCA_016801955.1 Conus betulinus
AAAATCGGCCCATTGCACAAAAAACCGGGGGGTGCGCAAGATTGGTAGAGACATGTGTTGTAAAGCTCTCGGGAAACAATAAAGTTCTGGCCCGTAGCTTGAATTCGTTTATAGGTAAAAAAAAATCGTCTCGGCTAGAGTTCCGCGGAATTCCCCTTAGTGTGACATTATAGAGACACATTTCCATATTGCCGTCGAAGACATATCGCTTCCACAGGTGTTGCATTTGGCAAAACTGAGACACAAACGCTAGGACCAATTTATTATACAGAAGGCCCGTTTGGGAAAGTTTTTTCAACAAATATGGCTATTTTGCCATTTATGAGATTGATTTTTCACTGCTTTTCTAATCCAAGGACCTCTCAAAAGGATACACCAAGTGTCAGTAATACCAAGCCCAAAGACCGCGTGTGGATGTACATAACTTTTTAGTGAAATTTTGCAGCGACTTTTATCTGTTCTTTTACTTCCAAACGAATTTGTTACAGTCGTATGACGTTTAGTCAATTTTGAAAGAATAATTGATTTTAGTATGGCAACTCTGCCAAGTGGAGTTATCTGTCGGTTAAAACAAACCCATACTTTGAATAAATGTTTTATATCTGTCAATCTTTCCTGAATAATTTATGTTAATACATTCTCTAAGATCGTTCGTAACACCACATTCCAAGTATTTAAATTTTGATGGATTCCAGTCCATTCCCAAATGTTCCATGTAACGGATTTCACTAGTTTTTTCTGCTTCCCCAACCAAATAGCGCTAGCTTAGTTTGCCTTGTTCATATGGAGGCCTGACCCCACCCCAAACCGAGCAAGAACGTCGATACATGTTTCAAAAGACTTTCTATCCCCTGCAAGCAGGAATTCAGTGTCATCAGCATATTGAGACAGTTTGTATTCAATGTTATTCATTCTGATCCCGCTGAATATCTGGATTTTCTCTTACCATTATAGCTAGCACCTCGACACAAAGTAACAACAAATAGGGGGATATGGGGTCTCCTTGTCTGCATCCTCTTTTAACTTCCAACCAATCTGATACTGACCATTTACAATAACACAAGATTTTATATTGCTATAAAACACATTTATCCATCTGCATATATCTTCTCTTGAAATCCAAAAGCTTTTAATACCTTAAAACATAAATTCCCAATTAATTGTGTCAAAAGCTTTTTTCAAAATCTATGTTCAGTAATAATCCTGGTAAATTGTGCTTATCTAAGTAGGCTATTGTGTCATAGATTAATCTCAAATTATCACCTATGTATCTATTTCTAACAAATCCTGTTTGGGTCTTCATAATAACATGTGGTAGTACATTTTTCAAACGATTAGCAATGCAAGAAGATCCGATTTTATAAATGACATTTAAAAGTGAGATAGGTCTCCAATTCTTCATGTATTGTCTTGGCCTGTCACCTTAGGAATGCACGTAATGATACCTTCCCTCTGTGCACAAGATAGTTCCCCCCTTCCTGAAACTTGCATTTAGGGCTCTAACACAACAAATATCCCTATCTTTTTCCAAAACACTTTAAAGAACTCTGCACTAAAACCATCTGTGCCTGGACTTTTATTATGTTTCATATTATTCAGGGCACAAGTAGCTTCTTCTAGTGTAATTTCGCCCTCCAATTCACTTGCCTCTGTATCATCCAAGCATGGAACATTATTGACTAAATCTTTAATTTCACAATTTTGTACACCACTTTCAGCATATAAAGACTTAAAAAATCTCTGTACCTCTTGGATAATGTCTTTCTGTTTTTCACTAAATATTGTCTTGCTGGTCTATGAGGTCTTGGCAATATTTTTACTAACATAATGACGTTTTCTAAATTACAAAAATAGCTACTTACTTTCTCTCCGTCAGCTATCCATCTGGCCCTCGACCTCAATAGTACTCCTTCTATTCTCCCGTCTTTTTCCCGTATCTCTTTTAATTGTTCTTTTTTGACTTCTATAACCCTAACGTCTTGTTCACTCTTACTTTCAATTTTATTATACTACGAATGTCTTGTTCCAACCGTTTTTTCTTCTTCTGTTGTTTTCTTTTTTTTTCATCGTAGCATATGAGATAGTTTTTGACCGTATCTTCATCAGAAGGAAATCTAAGAACACGTCATCAGAGATGGAAAATTGAATCTCTTCGTCAGATATTTTCATTATTATTGTGTGTGTATCGAGTATTCTTCTTTAACATTCTTTATTTCAGCATTTATTTCATCTAGATATAGTTTATCCTTCAAAAGAGATGAAACTCCCAAAAAGTGTTATGTTTCACATTTTTCTTTAATTTTAGTTTTTAGTAGGATAGCGGAGTGATCTGTTCTATATCCACAGTCTCCATCATTATTAAAAACTAGTCTGAATCAGTTTGAGATTGAGCATTTCTGGGCCGGTCCCAGAATACCCCCTTGCATAAGTCCTTTATTCATGTGCTCGGGATTGTTATTTATATGTCAAAAACACATACTTAATATTCTTTCAGTTGCAGAAATTGTTTCCTTCTTGATTTGTGATTGTTTTCATTTATTGTTGTTTAGAAAATCGAGTAAGATGGGGGGGGGGGGGGGGGGTAGGGGGGGGGGGGGGGGGGGGGGGGGGGGGGGGGGGGGGCCGAGAGAAAGAGAACGGGACGGGGGGGTTAATGTTTTTTTAAAATTTTTTTTATAGACTTTGCTGAGTTTACGAAATCGGCAGAAAGTCTATGCCTATTTTGTGAAATAAGCAAACCCAATGCATATTTCATGAAATGAGCAAAAGCAGCTTGTTTTTTCCTTATAGCAAAATAAGTAAAAAAAGGATTTTGAGAAAAATATTTGAACGCAAGTTCGATTTCGTGAAATAGTGGTTAGACAGTTTCTACTCTGCGCTCTCTGCTCTCTCTCTCTCCTCTCTCTGAACCTCCTCTCTCAAATCTCTCTCTCTCTCTCCTCTCTCTCTCTGTGTGTGTGTGTGTGTGTGTGCTTTTTCCGTGTGCGCTCATCTCCTTATACCGGTGTCTCTGTGTGTGCTCTCCTCTGTGGTGTGTGTGTGTGTGTGTGTGTGTGGTGCTTGTTTGTGTGTTGTGTGTCTGTGTGTCTGTCCATGTATGTGTGTATTCGTTTGTGTGTGTTTATGTGTGAGAGAGAGAGAGAGAGAGAGAGAGATGTTTCTGAATAATTATCTCCTTAGTCTTTTGATATCTGTTTAGCCTCACTGTTGAAGCCTTTAAACTGACCGAGCTGTCATCGTATGGACAGCCAGCAACGTGTTAGAGACGCACTGGGCAAAAAAAAAAAAATGAAGAAAGAGATATCCAAATTCTTAAAGACAACAGATCCAAAAGTCTACACCAATGGAGATGTACAACATAGGAAGTGATTTCGGCCTTCAAGTTTTTCGTTCGTTCGTGAGTAGGCATCTTGGAGATTTTTCAGATCCCTTATTCATCCAAACGATGAAGGACTTAAAGATGGAATGGTGAGGGACAAGGGGATGGCGAGGGACATAGTTATGGTGAGGGACATGGTGATGATACTACTACTACTTCTGCTGCTACTACTACTATTACTATTACTACTACTACTACTGCTGCTGATACTACTACTACTACTACTACTGCTGCTACTACTACTATTACTACTACTACTATTACAGCGGTAGCAGCAGTTACAAGTGCAACAACAGTAGTGGTTGTAACAACGACAGTAATAACTTCACCTGCGGCAGCAGTAACAGTAAAACGACAACAACATCGACAACAAAATCAAGTTGCGTAGTGTGATGCAGTGTAGCTCAGTGTAGTGTAGCGCAGTGTAGCACAGTGCAGTGTAGTGTAGCTCAGTGCAGTGTAGTGTAGTATAGTGCAGTTTTGTCATGTAGTGTAGTGTAGTGTAGGTAGTGTAGCGCAGCGCAGTATAGAGCAGTGTGGTGCAGTGTAGTGTGGTGTTGCGTCGGGTCGAGTCGGGTCGGATCGGATCGGGGGGTCGGGTCGGGTCTCGGCTCGGGGGTCGGCTCGGGGGTCAGACTATATTTCATTAATGATTCAGATAAAATGTCCATGTATGAGTTTATAACCAGCAAATAACAACCCTGGACACATTAATAAAGGAGATATGCAAGGGGGGTACTTCTGGGCACAGAAATACTCCCCCTACAGGTGATTCAGACTATATTTCCATGTTGATTCAGATAGAATGTCCCACGCGCGAGTTTATGGCCAGTAAATAACGACACTGAACACATTGATAAAAGAGATATGCAAGGGGATACTTCTGCGCCCGTACCGGCCCAAAAGTACTCCCTCTAAAGTTGATTGACTATATTTCAATGTAGATTTAAATAGAATGTCCATGTATGAGTTTATGAAAAGTGAATAACAACCTTGATCATATTAATAAAGGAGATATGCAAGGGGGGTACTTCTGGGACCTGCCCAGAAGTACTCCCGCTAAAGTTGATTCAGACTATATTTCAATGTTGACTCAGATAAAATGTCCATGTATGACTTTATAACCAGTAAATAACAACCTTGATCACATTAATAAGGGGATATGCAAAGTTGATTCAGACTATATTTCAATGTTGATTTTAGGTAGAATATCAATGTATGAGTTTAAAACCAGTATATAACAAACCTGAACACATTCATAAAAGGAAATGTGCGGGGGGGGGGGGGGGGGGGGGGGGGGTATTTCTGGGACCGGCCCAGAAGTACACCCCCCTAAAGTTGACTTAGACTATGTTTCAATACTGATTCAGATTGAATGTTCATGTATTTAGTTTATGACCAGTAAATAACGACACTGAACACATTAGTAAAGGAGATACGCAAGGGGGGTACTTTTGGGACCGGCCAAGAAGTACTCTCCCTACAGGTGATTCAGACTATATTTCCATGTTGATCAGATAGAATGTCCATGTGCAAGTTTATGACCAGTAATTAACGATACTGAACACATTAATAAAGGAGATATCCTAGGGGGTACCTCTACAACCAGCCCAGATGTACTCCCCATAAAGTTGATTTTGACTCGATTTCAATGTTGATTCAGATAGAATGTCCCTGTGTGAGTTTATGACCTGTAAATAACAACCCTGAACACATTAATAAAGGAGATATACGAGGGGTTTACTTCTAGGACCGGCCTAGAAGTACTCCCCTTAAAGTTGATTCAGACTATATTTCACTGTTCATTCAGGTAGAATGTCCATGTATGAGTTTATGACCAGTAAATAACAACCTGAACACATCAATACAGGAGATATGCAAGGGGGTGGGTGGGGGTGGGGGTAGTTGTGGGACTGGCCTAGAAGTACTCCCCCTAAAGTTGATTTAGACTATATTTCCCTGTTGATTCAGGTAGAATATTCTTGTATGAGTTTATTACCAGTAAATAACAACCTTGAACACCTTAATGAAGCAGATATGAAAGGGGGGGGGGGGGGGGGGGTCCCAGAAGTACTCCCCTAAAGTTAATTCAGAGTGTATTTCAATGTTGATTCTTATACAATATCCACATAAGTCTTCATAAACGAGAAACAACATCCCAAAGCTCTTTAATGCTGAAGATATGAAAGGGGGTGCTTTTGGGCCTGGTCCCGGAAAACTCCCCACCTGCTAAAGAAGTACTCCCAGGGAGTACTTCTGGGTCTGCTAAAAAGGGCCCAGTTTTACTCCCGGGAGTAAGTCTGGGCTGGGCCCCCAAAAGTACTCTCTCAACTTCGGGGGGTACCTCTGGAGCCCCGCCAAAATTACTCCTGGGAGTACATTTGGGCTGGGCCCAAATGTACTCCCAGGAGTCATTCTGGTGCCGAAGGGGGGGGGGGGGGGGGGCGGTCAGTTTGGGACTGGTACCAAAAGTACTCCCCTGTCTAAAGGAATCAGCGTTATAAGATAATAACAGAAAACAAACATTTATTGGCAAAGTTGTCAACAGGGGGGAGTACTTCTGGGACCAAGAGGGGTACTGTCCCAGAAGTACTCCGGGAGTCATTCTGGCGCGGGCCCAGCAGTACTCCCAGGAGTACTTCTGGGCAGGGAGTACTTTTAGGGTGTTACAAGGGAGGGCGTCACTGGGAAATCTTAAGTGAGGCGAGAATATGTGAGCTGTCAATGTTAAGCAAATACGGGAGCATTTTACTATTGAAGCCATAGTAAATGTCACGGGGATCCAGTTATCAAGCGTACTGGTGATTTACTATGATGATGCTGGTGTCCAAGGATTCACTATTACTTAGCACAAGAATTTATCCTGGTCCTACTCGCTACCACCACTCTCCTCTGTGTTGGGCAGGTGGCCTTCGTTTCCTTTTCTCCTACCATGTCCGACAAAACCAAGTTCCCCAGATTTGTCCGTGTGTCGACGCCGGAGACAGTGGCCAATCCTGCACGGATCAATCTGTTTAATCACTTCAACTGGACCAACATCTGCACCCTGCATCACAACTTTCACCTTTTCGCTACCGTAAGTTGCGGAAGGGAAATAAAGAAAAGAGGGGAAGAGAAGTGGGAATGAATGTCATAAACGCCATTTCGGTTTTCTATTTATATCATACGATAAACCAGAGTACAGAGTGCAGCATGCAATCAGCGCACGTAAAAGAAGTCGTGGCACCGTAGTAATTGTCCCTGACAATTTTGCTTTAAGTTTTGTTTTAGAACTCCCCATATATAGACTAGAGAGAAATATACAGAGGCACAGAACATACTGGTAGCGGTAGAGAAAAGTGACTCGCTTCACCCTACTTCTCTCTCCCCATACCCCCGCATCCCCCTCCCCCCGCATTCCCTTACCCCTCACCCTTCCCTCCCTTTAATTTTAAGGTGAAATCTGTCGTGAATATGAAGTTATGCAATATAATACAGTCCTTGATATTGGGTCTGCCCCATCCTACCTGTTTCTGCCTGTACTCATTTGTTTTTTGTGTTGGTTTGTGGCTGTTGTTTTTCTTGTTGAAAAACATACTTTGAATATAGCTCACTGGTATATGCAAGCAGTATAACAAGTAGTTTCAACCACTGATAAACAGTTCAAATTGTAACTCTTATGTTCATGATTACGACAACATAGACACAAAGGCGCCAATTTATGTGAAGAAAGGAGAGGACAGCTGCAGCGCAACAAGGGAGCGGGCAAGGAAAGCCCGCCCTAGCAGTCAAGAGGTTTCCCACGTGCCCTGTCCAAGCTGTCACCGCACATTCCGTGCACGCATCGGCTTCATCAGCCACTTGAGTATTTACAAATCGTCTTACCACCCCCTGACCCTCAAGATGACTTAAGTGGTTCTCGTCGACTCGACAGACAAGCAACACAACCACGTCAGACACAAAATTGCTTTAAAGCACATTCTGTCTCCAACACTGGTATTGACAAAGTACAAACATTGTAATATGTGTTGTACATTATCTGTTTAATATTTTTTCAGTGTTAATGACAACACGGAAACGACGACTGCCCTTTAAAAACCCTGCCCTCGCTGACACTTGTAGAGATGAGGTACAAATCTTACTTTATTCGCAGTCATTCTTTATGTAGCATTACTGCAAATTTTCCTGAAGCATTCAGCCGCAAGTGAATAATAAACTGGACATGTCAAAGGGTGACTGTGTGTGATTTTGGTAAGTTTGTCAGTAGAATCAGTTAAACAAAATCTCTGAAGATGCCAGATATATGTAACTTTAGCAGGAATCATAAATCGCCTTCATGAACGGATCTCTAAATCATCATTTCATCAGCTGTAAAAGACAGACCTGTTTACCCATACGACTTCACGTTTTTTTTTTTTTTTTTTTTTTTTTTTTTGTACACATGTTTGGTGGAAATAATACGATGAAGACGACAAACAAAAAGAAATATCGAAAAGCACAATGTCACTCTTCTAATTTTCGGCCACGTGGCCTTTTCCAAGAGAAAAAAAAAACAAAGACAATGCAACTGTGTGATGTCCATCTTTGGCAACTGGTCAGAGCAAAGAATTGACGTCATAAATATATTACGCAAGTTCTGACGTCATATGTCATCAACAAGGGGGGGAAAAAAGGGGGATGGGGGGGGGGGGGGAGCAAGTTGTGTGTGTATGTGTGTGTGTGTGTGTGTGTTGTGTGTGTGTGTGTGTGTGTGTAGTATATTGATGGCTTCTTTAACTTTTCTTTTGTGAGAAAGGGCTCTGTAGATAAGATCTTGGTTTCTTGGGGGCTGAAACTGTGGCTGTGTGCCTGTAGGTGTTCATGTATGTCAGAAGTAGATCGGTTTTGGTGTTCCTGTAGACGGGTGGTAAGTGGTCTTACTGTCTCGCCAATGTAGGTATGGCTACAGTCTTGACAATCTACCAGGTACACTCCACCACACTGCTTGAGGGGGTCCGTTTTGTCTTTGACATGAGTCAGTTGCTGGCGTAGGGGAGTTTGTGGAACGCTTTGCATCCATGTTGTTGAAAGGTCCTAGCTAGACGCTCTGAGGCTCCTTTAATGTAAGGGATCCCCACTTTCACACTGTCCGTATCTGTACAAGAAGGGTAGGGAACTCGAGGGTTGTCCCACATCCATGCAGGATATCCATTAGCAGAAAGGGCAGTCTTGATGTGTTCTTCTTTCAGCTCTTCCTCTTTAGTGGAACACAGTACAGAGGCTCTGTGCATGAGGGTGTTTACAACAGATCTTGTGCTGGAGGGGGGGTGGTTAGAGTGAAAGTTCAAGTATTGGTCAGTGTGGGTGGGTTTCCTATAGACGCTGGTCGCCACCCTGTCGTCATGGGTTCGGGTGATGAGAGTGTCCAGGGACGGGATCTTCCCTTCTGCTTCAGTTTTCGAGGTGAACTGGATACTGTCGTGGATGGAATTCAGGTGAGTGGTGAAGCTGTCAACCTCCGTCTCCTGTATGTGGGTCATGGTGTCATCCACATAGCGGTACCACATGCTGGGAGGGTTGGCAGCGGTCTCTAGGGCTACTTTCTCAAAATGTTCCATGTACAGGATGGTTACCACTGGAGATACTGACGAACCCATGGCAGCTCCTTGTTTCTGCTGGTAGAACTCATGGTTGAACGGAAAGTAGGTGCTAGTGAGGCACAGTTCCAACAGTTCTAGTACCTGCTCTGTAGTGAGCTCACGCCGGTGACGAAGGTCGTAGTCGTCCTCAATGTTCTCCCGAATGACTTGGAAAGCCTTGGGTACAGGGATACTAGTGAATAGTGCACATACATCGTAGGAGGAGACAAGTTTCTCCCCATGAGCCAGTTGCTGGTTTTCCCATCTTGTGTACAAATCTGTGCTGTTGACTATGTGGTGCTCGGTCTGCCCGACTGAAGGTCCAAATACTTGTGTCAGGACTTTGGAGGCATTGTACATGACACTGCCACAGCTGGACACAATGGGGGGATAATTCAGTCATGTTAATGATTATTCCATAAACGTTCTAACGTGTCGTCTGCAGAATAACCGAAAAACGTTATTCGAATGGACCGAACTTAACCGCTTGTGTCTAAATGCTCTGCAGTGTGCAAGTTTTATATTAACGAGACAAAAACGTCAAAGCATGTCAACAGAATCTCCGTGTCTCTTTATTTCTGCAGTAAATTATGAGGAAGTTAAAATATGTAGGATTTTAGGGATTACTATCATTGATGATAATCTATTTTGTGCTGATCGTCTTACCATTAGAAACGAATATGTCTAATGAATTTCAGTGACCTAAAAATTAACGTTTCTTATATCCATTTTTGCATTTGTTTTTCAAGTGTACATCCGGTCTCTTATAACTTACGTCTCAACAATACAGGATTTTACCAGTCTGAAAACCGCAAGCCAGATTATACACGTGCACTAAAGTGGTGCTTTAAGATCCAGTGCATTATCTCCTAATGCTTATAAGACACTTGATATCCTTCCAGTTCATTTGAACTAGAAAAACCAGAAAGGCAGTATTGACGCATAAAGTTATTTCTGGCATTCTCCTGAAGGTATCATAAATAACTTCACGGTTAACGAAGACAGGCGTTTTCACACATTCTCCCCAAATTGGATCTCATTAATTGATGCCATAATACAAGTGCTGGGTCCAGCCGAAACAAGTTTTTCCCATGTTTGTAAAACATAAACAGCCATGAAACTTTTCAACGTTCCATTTTGTTTGAGAAATCAGATAATTTGCTTCTGCTTAACTCTCTCTGTGTGTCTCTCTCTGAGGATTTGATAATTTTATTTGACATCTGATAATAAGATATTTTAACGATTTCCTGATGTTTCCACCACACACCACCCACACACCCCGTTAAAAAAAAAAATTATGTGTTTTTTTTTTTGTTTCTGTTTTTTGTTTCTTCTTTGTTTAAATGGAAGCTGCTGTGGATGTCCCGTTTTTCCCCTTCTCCTCCCCTCGCGTTTTTTTTTTTCTTTGAATATATTATTACAGCTCCATTGTGTGATAAACATGTACTTATGAGAAGAGAATATAAACAGAAAGTTTTCAAACATCTGTTTTTGTTAGTCGGTCAAGGAATCTGGGAAGAGAAAGGGTTGGATGGAAGTGGATGTTAGGGGAGATTTAGGTGTGTGGGATAGGGATGGGAATGCGATTCTGAGAGGCTGGATGTATTTTGTGTATTTAGTGATGGATTGTTTTTAGTTTGCATTTTGTTTCTCTCGTTTTTCGCTTTATCTTTTCTTTCCCTTCCGGTGTTTGTTTTCGTGGTTTTGTATGCAAACGTAGGGCCTGCATGAATTTTTACCCAGAAGGCTGGATATGAAAAAATAGTCACTTATCCAGATACCCTCTTGAAGAATATACTGTATGTATGTATCTCTCTCTCTCTCTCTCTCTCTCTCTCTCTCTCTCTCTCTCTCTCTGTCTGTATATATATATATATATATATATATATATATATATATACATACATACACACACACACACACACACACACACACACACACACACACACACATATATATATATATATATATATATATATATATATATATATATATGTTGTCCGGACGAACTGACACCTCTTTTTCAGATTGCTTCATTTTTCGCCTCAGTCACTTCGTTTGGAAACTAACCTTCAGACCGTCAAGTGATTCTTCCTCTGTGGCCAATTAAAAAAATACATTTCTGTTTTGAGTAAGACGAAAAAAAAAAAACTATTATTAGAGTATGATCCGTCTTCCCCTCTCCCGCCACCACCACTTCCAAATGTTAAATGCATGTATACAACTTTTTCATTTATCCAGACGAGAAGCCATGTCACAGAGATAAGAAAGAAAGAAGTTTGCGAATGTTGTATTTTCGTTTCCTTATCTCCCAACACGGGAAACCATTAACGGTAAGGTTAATTTCAAAACGAGATGACTGAGGGTGAAAAGTGAAGCAAATTTGAAAAAGAGATGTCAGTTCCTCCGGACAATACAGACAAACAGATTACAGGACACAAACACAATACATTTCGACTCTGGGTCTTCTTCAGGCAAAAACAAACAACATTTAGGACATTGAAAACGAAGAACGAGCAACCACTTATATTCACATATGCGGCACAAAATGGGTGTTGGATGAAAATGAGGGCCGTTGAGAAGGGGATCATGGGAGGTGAAATGATAATGATGACAGTAGTGGTAATGGTAAGAATGGCAAGAACAGTGATAATAGCGACGATGATGAAAACATGTAAATAATTAGAGGAAGAATACTCTTATTTTTTTTGGTGATAATATGATGATAATAGTTGTCTTAATAGTGGTTGAATACTGAAGGGGGAGAAAAAAAGGGTTGGAGGGTTGTAAAACAGTATGGTTTGTTTGTTAGTTTGTTTTGTAATTATTGTTTAATGCTATGATTTATTAGTGATGGTAGTGATTATGGTAGATTGATAATAGTGCTTTGTAGCAAGGAAAGGAAATGATACTAAAAAAAAAACTAATGGGTAGTGATTATGATGATAGTAGTTATACGTGGCGATTTTGGTAATGATGATAATGAGTGGAAAGGAATGGAAGTGATCAATGGGTGAAGGGCTGTCATTGCTGCTGAAAAGAAAAAAAAAAAAGAAAGAGGGGGGGGGGGGGGGGGGGGAGGCTCATATCTCTCGACCTACACGTACGTATGCACAGAGAGGAGGGAAGAAGTCAAGCAATCAGTATTGTTGGAAAAGTAAAAACAGTAGTGTTGGATGGTGATCATTGTCGTAAGTGAAATAATATGTTGGAATTAATATGACAATGCAGGTTGGGAAGAATGGAAATGATCAATGAGGAAAGTGGTAACATGACTTTAAAAAAAAGAAAAACACTCACACACAAAGGGGGAAAACATGTAAACAGTATTATTGGGTGGATGATGATCATAATGAGACTAATTATGAGAAGTGAGATAATGTTGGTATTAATAGTACAGTAATATAATAATACTGGTTGGAAAGGAATGAAAATGATCAATGAGAAAAGGGTGAACATGCCAACAACTGCAGAAACAACACTACCACCACCACCAACCACACACACACACACACACACACACACACACACACACACACACACACACACACACACACACAAAGCGGATACCCACCAGACAGAACTAATGGGTGGTGATCATAATGATGATAATACTTATATGTGGGGATGTTGGTACTGATATAATATGGTTGGAAAAAGAAACTGAAAAAAGAAAATGGTAAGAAGGTTGGCTCAAACCCTTTGACCTTGGATAATGTTTTCTCATCTACCTTCAGGTGAACAAGAAATCGTTGGTGAAAAGGGAGACACTGGAATGGCAGGAGTGCATGGCTGAGTGCGGGGAAATGAATTATGGATGGTCGAGGTGTGTGTGTGTGTGTGTGTGTGTGTACGCGCGCGCGCGCGCGCGCGCGTGTGTGTGTGTGTATGTGTGTGTGTGTGTGTGTGTGTGCGCGCGCACGCGCGCACCTTTAAGCATGTGTGTGATAATATGTTTGTTGTCTCTGTGTATGTGTGTATATTATTTGCTCAATTAGGCTTAGATACGTGTTTGTTTGTTTGTTTTGTGACCGGAAGATACAAGGCTTGATGTGTGATTTGTACACTGTGGTGTGTGTGTGTGCGTGCGTGCGTGCGCGTCCGTGCGCGTGCGTGCGTGTGTGTGTGTGCGTGCGCAGACGGTCGAGGACCTGCTTCAGAGATGTTCACCCGTGACCCGGACATGCAAGTCGCCAACTTGGTGGTGAGACTGCTGACATCGGCAGAAACGCCGCTACATAAACAAAAAACGCAAGCTAAGACAAAACAAACAAACAAACAAAGCTGA
>JADBJO010034593.1:0-13260 GCA_016801955.1 Conus betulinus
GGAGCCACTTAAGACATAACAGTTCTTTTTGTTTTTTTTTTTTTTTTTTTTTTAAAGGTTATAGACACTTTGGGCCCACCCCTCCCACTCTTTTTTTTTTCCTCTCCATTTGTAGTAGACCCACAGGAGAACTCAATCGTTGTTTCGCTTATGAGGCATGAGGAGGGTAGGGTAGGGGTAGGGGTTGGGGTGGGGTGGGACGGGACGGGACGGTGGGCGTTGGGGGGGGGGGGGGGAGGGGAAGGGAAAATGAAGGGGGTCTGTGTCATGTATCCCACAATAGTGGGGACTTCACTGCCCTTACTATAAAGGGAAGATAACTCAGGCATAGAGGAGCGTGCTGTGTATTCTTGGTCTGTTCCTATTATAAATAAAAAATGGTAAAAAAAAAAAAAAAAAAAATAGGGTTGTGTCCTTGGGTGTGTTTGGCGTTCTCGTCTCTCTCTCTCTCGTCTCTCTTCTCGCTCTCTCTCGCCTCTGGAGTGACAAGCATGTTGTATGTTTTGTGAATCTCTTTGGTCTCGCTCTTCTCTCTGCTCTCCCACCCCCCCCCCCCCCCCCCCCCCCTTTTTTTTTGGGGGGGGTTTACACGTTTCTTTTTTGTAGTACACTCGCAATGTACATGAAAAACGCTATCCTATGAACTGTGCTGGGGGTTCGCAATTCCCTACTCGAAGCATCAAGACTGACAAGCGATTTCTCATTGGAGTCAGGCACAAGCTACGACCTTCTCCTGGCTGTGGGGGAGGGGGGGGGGGGGGCTCCAAACGGAGGTCCTGTGTGTGTCCAGCCAGGGGAAGTGGGAGAGAAAGCATTCTTCGCTGGTCCCAGCCGAAACTTTCCCCCTGCGCATGCTCGCTGTCTCTCTGACTGCATGGACTAAGCCATACTGTGTGAGGGGTCGGGGGGAGGGGGACGAGGAGAGAAGGTGAGAGGTGGGGTGAACAGTTTCGACTAATCCATACCGTTCCGCACATTTCAAACTGGTCCTGCCATCCACCCCCCACCCACCTCCTTCCCAACCGGAGAGTCCAGTTCCACCAGTGGCAGACCCGAAGTGTCACCTTAGCCCTATGTGACCCTCCTCCAAGGCTCGCCTTCCTTTTCTTGAAGATGACATAAAATCACAGATTTGGACAGGCGGACAGCTTCGGTTTGTGACACCCAACACGGGAAAACACGCGTGTTTGAACATCTGGCACCCACTTTAAAATCCCATTTGCCCTTTTTGTTTTTACAAGACTGAGCCGTGAGGTGGATGACTCGAGAAATAATACACTGGCACACCGGGTGTTGTGCTGAAACGTCCTCGCTGGCTCTGATGGACGGCAATCGATGGTACTTTTAAGGACGGGATTGAAAAAAACGTGTGTCCCGTCCTGTAAACATGACACCGATGGTAAAACCTGCCGAGTTCCGAAGCGAAGGAGTAATGATGAAAAGAAGGAAAAAACGGATCGCTTACCCATACGATTTCGCCGTATTTTGTACACGTTTTGGCGAAAATACCATGAATTCAACGTACTGAAAATTCGTAAAACGTTATGTCCATTTAAACAAGAAAGAAAGAAAATCTGAAGACGAAGTTTTTAGCGGTATCCAAGTGCCTTTACTGCCAATGCGGTTCCTGAGTGGCTGATGGGATTAGTACCAGCTTCTTTTAGCTCCAAACTGAGATTGTGAGTATTACTTTTATATCCTGTTAAAACGATGTACCCACCATGGCGTATGGTACCAGGCCCCCCCAAGAAAGAACCGTTGGCTGCCAGAGAGTACTTTACGGCCACACTTCACCATGCTTTTATTTATGAACATTGTACTGTTCTATCCCATTGTTCATAGCATCCAGACTTTTACTGCCATGGATAATTTCAAAGTAGTGCATTCTGTTGATGTTGCTTCGCTAATGTCTCGTGAAACACTACCCTCCCAGCCATCTTATTCCCATGCAGATCATGATGATGAAGAGAACACAAAACCCAGTTTTATGTCGAGGTACCCATGTGGCGCATGCGACCGCCCAGTCACTGGGACCGCAGGGGCGTAGCCTGTGAGGGTTGTTGGACAGTGGTTCCACACATCATGTCAAAGCATAAACTCAGCTCCTATGATGATTTGTGTGGACCCAGAAAACAGAACTTGTGTTGGAAATGTGTTATTTGTGACTGTGCTAATTACAGCTCCATCACATATGACTTGTTCGGCATCGGACAATCAGCCCGCACATCAGCTCTACAAGACAGTCCGATATTGAGTCTTTTTCTTCCTCCATACTTTCCACTCCTACCAGAGCAACTAGACAAAACAATCAACAAAATCGCCCCTTGCAGTTTTCTAAACATTAACTGTCCGTCTATCACTGGTAAGGTCCCTTGCAATTCGAAATCTCCTCAGCAGCAAAAACCTGACGTTGTCATAGCTGCTGAGCCATGACTGGACGAGGAAGTGAAAAGCAGTGAACTTTTCCCTCAATACTATGAAGTGTTTTAGAGCGATTACGCGATGGATGGTAGAGGTGTGCTGATAGCAGTCAGGCAAAAGCCTAACCTGTCATGAAGTCCCCGAATTAGCAGTCCGGAATGTGAAATCATTGGGTTAAAATCAAACTCAAGGGCGCAAGACAGCTCCCTCGTCGCATCCTACTACAAACGTGATACCAGTGATGCAGACCGTCAAGATAGATTGTGAGATAACCTCCCCGAAGAGCTGTGGCCACTGGAGCTCATATTTGTTGTTAGGTGGGAATTTCAACTTTCGCAGCCATGGACTGGGGCCAATGTTAGACTGAAGTTCACCTCCAGGTACCCCAGTCGTCCACCATAAGTTCACAGACACCATCCAAAGACCTCAGCCCTGAACAGATGGTAACCTTTCCTACAAGAGAGGAAAAACACCCTTGATCTGTTCCTCACAAATCACCCCTCCCTAGTCCCCAGGGTTTAAAGCATGCCAGGACTCTCAGACCATGACATCCCATACATGGAATTCCAAACTCATCCATCCACCAAAAGCGGACCAACCGGGCCGTCTCTACAGTACAACAAGGCTGACTGGCCAAATCTATCTACGGAAAACTACTAAAACGTGTCAAACGTCCAAAGTTTAATAACGACCAAAGCGACCCAGAGGGAAGTCTGGACAAGCTGAAGGAAAAGCTCCACTCGGCTGTCGAGGCACACATCCCAGTCACTACTCTCCGACCAAAGAACAGCAAGCCATGGTGAAGAGTACTACACCAAGAAGCTGATCAAGAGGAGAGACAAACTGTATAAAAGATGGAAAAAAGACTGGAGATGAAAAAATCCACTCCAAAGTCAGAGTCCTCAAAACGCCTAGTTCAGCACAGACTTCCCATAGAGCCTACAGGTCCTATACTGAAAACCTGATCTCCGACAGCCAAGGAAACAAAGCCTGAAACGAAGAAATCATTTTGGTCATGCATCAAGTCCCCGCGCACGGAAGCATAGCCAGCGTCTCTCCACTGAAAGTAGCTGGTAAGCTCTTTACAGAACCCAAAAGAAAAGGCAGAAATACTGAATGCACAGTTTTCAGTCAGCATTCAGCAGCAAACTGTCCTGTTCACCAGAGGAATTTTGAGTCCTGGACTGACATGAGCCCAGAGCCTGAAGGACCTACATGTGACCACATCCACATCTCAGTAGCGGGAGTCAGAAAGCTGTTAAAAGGCCTAGACCCGAGCAAAGCCCCTGGACCAGACGGAATCACCCCTCCCCTCCTGAAGGAAATTGGTGATGAAATTGCCCAAGCTTCTAATGCTTCTCTTTCAGCTTCCTCCATAAACACAGGCATTGTACCAAAGGACTGGAAAAGGACAAATGTCTCTCCTGTGTTCAAGAAGGGTGAATGATACAGGCCCTTAAAAACTATCGCCCCAAACCCCATCTCCCTCACAAGTGTGTACCCTGCAAAATCCTAGAGCACATTGTAGTAAGCACAATTATGGGATTTGAAGAGGCAAACAACATCCTGCGCGAGGAACAGCATGGCCTCCGCTAGATGCAGATCCTGTGAAAGCCAACGCTTGGGCTTGTGTATGAGCTATCCTACCATATGGGAGAAGGGGAAAGCAGTCAGACGTCTTAGTGATGGATTTCTCGAAAAGCCTTCGACAAAGTCTGCCACTCCCTTCTATTCCACAAGTTCCGACATTACGGGATCACTGGCCAGGTCCACGAATGGATTAAGAACTTCCTGTAAACCGACAGCAGGCGTGGTTGTTGATGGAGCCTCTTCAAGGGCCGTCCCAGTAGAGTCAGGAGTCCTCTCAGGGATCAGACCTGGCCCATCCCTTTTTCTCCTCTACATAAACGACTTCCATGAACAACTCTCATCCACAACACGGCTCTTGTTTCACGATGAAACTCTCTGCCACAGAACTGTGGGCTTCCCCCCAAGACCAAAGGAAGCTACCAAACAGGACCTGGACCACTGCTGGCAAGTAAAATGTCTTTCCACCCAGACAAGTGTCAAGCCCCCATGGTCTCCAGGAAGAAAAATACACTTACTGGGCACTATTCAAACTCCATGGCCCAAAACCTCAAAAGAGTCGAAGAGCACAAAGTACCTAGCGGTCACCATCATCCCCGAAGATCTTAGTTTGGGACACCCATATCTCCAACATAACAACAGGGCAAACAAGACTTCAGGGTTTCCTCAGGTGAAACCTGAGAGTGGCTCCATCAACATCAAGGAAATTGCCTACAAAGCCCTAGTTCGCCCCACCCTAGAATATGCCTCCTCACCTGTCTGGGACCCCTATACTGCAAAAAAAAACATCATCACATGGAAAAGTCCAAAAACCGTGCAGCTCGATGGGTTTGTGAACCGCCACCGTCACACCCCAAGTGTTCGATTCCATGCTGACACATCTACAGTGTCCACTCTAGCAGACAGAAGAAGAGCAGCAAGGCTGACCACATTCTTCAAATACCATCGAGAAGAGGTCAGCATAAACACCCTGTTCAGGCCACACCAAACCCCCCGCACGGTCTATAAGACAGTTCTCACGAGGAGACATGTCTCCTCCCTGCTTGTAAACCATCTACAGGAAGTTTCCTTCTTCCCGAGGACTGTCAGGACTTGGAACAGCCTGCCTCCTGAGGTTATCTCCTCAACCTCAGTGGAGTGCTTCAAGTCCCAATTTGACCAACCAGTGCCCTCCCCCACTCGCCCTACCACCACCACCCCACCTCCACCCCTATTGCCAGTCCTACATGTCTGTCCAACAGCCTTGTGGACCCCTCCACCCCTCCCCAGTTTTTATGCACATCAGAACCATCCCAAAGGATGATGGGCGGATGTTTAAAGAAAGAATAGAAGAAGAGGAAAGAGCGTAATGGCATTGGCAGTATGTAACCCATTACGCAGTATTTCTGTGCTATAACCCCAAAACTTTTTTGTGATGTGCGACGGGTACTGGAAGAACAGGGAATCACTCTCCTGTCTACCTACCCTCTGCTGTGTGGTGGTTATAGATAAAAGCTAAATCCCCCAACACCACCCCACCCCTCCCCGCTCCACCCTCCCTTCTTCGCGCTTTTTCACAAAACTTTGGAAGATGTTCCATTCAGTTTGTTAAAAAAAAAGAAAGAAAAGAAAAAGAAAAAAAAACTGCCATTTTTATTGAAAAGTACGCCAATTGCAGTGTGAAGGTCAACAGAGATGGTAGAGAGAACACAAAATCAAACGGCTTGCAGCATTACGATAACAAAGAGAAACCATTAAATGAGCATAGGAAGAAACAGAAAACCACACAAAGCTAGGTGCAAAATAACCTTATTTGATCTTACTGATTACAAGACAAAGCAGCCGTGACAACACCCAAAGCTAGGTGCAAATAACGGCTTATTTGATCTTACTGATAACGAGACAAAACTGACGTGAATGCGCAAAACGTTTGAGCAAAACTAACGCTTAGTTGATCTGCAGTGCAAAACCGACTGATGAACGTTTCAACAACAAACGTGGCTCCTTCGTGTGTGTGTGTGTGGTGTGTGTGTGTGTTTATAATAATGAAAAGAAAATTCAAAAAGAACAAAAAATCGGGGAAAAAATGCACAAAAGAATAGTCCACAGATAGCATCGGCATGAGATAATGCACAAGAGTTACTTTGTTTTTGTGTTGTGTTCATTTGTCTTTTTTGTCTTCGATTCACACGAAAACCACCTAGGTTTGGACAGAGGCAGGAGAAACTAAGCCGAATGAATCCTGTATGTCATCGAAACGTTGCAATGGTCAAGCAAGCCCTGGCCGAAGCTTTGATTGAATAACGCGACAAGGTGTGATAGGCAGAGATTCCACAAAAATTGTATATGGTAATGAATGCTGCAAAAAGACTGTGACATACCGCTAAAGGACAAATACTCTATCCAGATCCTCAAAGATTAATATGCCGTCCATTTTCTCAGAACATTGAAAGAATATCCTGTCTCATGTGCTGGTCAGATTCTGTCCAGGAACTCAAGAGATGCGGTGTCCAATTCGCGAACGATTGTAAATTTCAAGAAAGCTACACCTGAAGCTATACCAGCTGCCAGTGGACCGATGCTATCGTGTGATCACCGTACGCACAACAGCCTTTATGGAAGCGCCCCCATGTGTGGTAGCAGTCCTTATTTCACGACTGCAGAGCCCACCAGCTAAAGATGTGCCACCACCAGGCAAACCTCTCATCCTGCTCCCCCCCCCCCCCCCCCCCCCCCCAACCTAACTCTCAATGCTGTTTCGCTGACAGGTGAAACAGCACACTAACTCCAGACACAGCATAGCCTTCTTCACATGGTCTTACATGCCCTCTGAAGAGGATCCCTGCTCGCAGTCTTCCCCTCAGTCAACAGGAACTTACTCTGTGGTCAGTGGGTCTTTCTTTCCTCGCCGTCACTGGGCCTTTCTCCAGAGCAGGGCAAAGGACAGACAAGAAAGAGAAGCACCTG
The DNA here is from genome assembly GCA_016801955.1 of Conus betulinus. Taxonomy (NCBI): domain Eukaryota; kingdom Metazoa; phylum Mollusca; class Gastropoda; order Neogastropoda; family Conidae; genus Conus; species Conus betulinus. The sequence goes on from JADBJO010034593.1 coordinate 6,955, forward strand.
GAGGTGCCAGTGGGACCCAGAGAGGCACGCGTCCTCAATTGCCCAATTGCCGGAGCAATTCTGCTCCACTCGTGGAAATTGGCACTGTTTTCACATGCGGTGCGTAAACGCACAGGGCATGTCATTAAGGTGTCAAGGGACATAAAGTACAGAGCATGTGCATGAATGTGCAAGAGTAAGTACATAGGCGGACACTCCAAAGTGTAGGATAAACACTTCACTCCATTGGCGTCGTTAACTCTGTTCCTCTGTGTGTGTGTGTGTGTGTGTGTGTGTGTGTTGTCGTTGTGGCGTTGTGTTGTTTCACACATAATGTGATAATGTGTCCATTTTCATGAAGCAAATTTACCATTTTCACAAAGAGCTTTACTGTTGTGTGCCAGTCACCCTCAGCCACCCTGCTGCCTCCCCCACCCGTTCCTATCCACCTTCTGTCCCCACCACCCTTTCCCCCCGTTCCTTTCCACCCTTCTGTCCCCCCCCCCCCCACGCCCCCCCACCCCCCCCCATACCCAACCTCTCTTTACCCCTGCCTTCCCACCACCCCTCTGGCCTCACCCTCACCCTTTTCCACTCTCTTTTTTTTCCGTTTTGTGGGCCACTGCAGTCAACAATGTACCACCCGTGGGATTACACTCTGGCGTCACAGTTGAACGTAGACCCGAGGGGCCGCTACTGTCACATTTTTCACTCATTCAGTGAAAGTGTATTCTGGACTGGAGCAAAAGCTCGTTGCAGTGTTTATCTGCGGCTAAAGTCTCCTATGCAATTTTCCTCCCCAATGTTACCGTCTTCCTGCAGTCTGTTTTTCATGTTTTCTAAGAACGTAATTCACACGCTTGCGTCGCGCGCACGGAGGGAAAAAGCTTTCCAAAACTCACGAGTGCTGAATCGAAAGTCGCTATCACTTCCACCCTCGAGGCTAGGTTGTCGTCCCTGTTGGTCGGGGGCCGGAATAGCACAGTTGGTAGAGCGCTGGACTCGTAATCCAAGGGATGTGGGTTCGAAATCTCCGCCGGGCCGTTTCGGTACAGGGGGATTTTTCCCTCGGAGTTAACATTAGTTCTGACTCCATTCCCCAACATAGTCCTACGAATGATACTATGAACCGAGGTTCCGTGTGTGAACGCACGCATAACATCTTGCACACAACTTTTGGAGAGAAGACCAGTTTGGCCGTGGTATGGATGACACGTTACACATAGCATGCACCTTCCCCGAAGATGGAGTATGGCTGCTTTTAATGGCTGGATAAAAAAACGATCATGCACACAAAAATCCACTCCCTTTGTTGGGTAGATGGGATTAATACTTGCCTGTCCGTATAGGGAGTGTCCGTAGGAGTATCAGTCTGCGTACGCAGAAGAAGAAAGAGTCCCTATTGGTCAACTCACTGATGCTTGACCCATTAGAATGCATGCAGAGTAGGTCTAATACCCGTCGTAAAAAGGCGACTCAGAAAAATACCCCCTTGTCTGCCATCGGGAGAGCCGTGCTGTCGTCTGAGAGCCCACATCCGTGCCGTGATGTAGTTAAGTCCCTTTAATAGGCGTGTTACCGATTGACGACTGGTTCTAACCATATATATGTAGTGTCACTACATATCTATGTTCTAACCCACCCAGAGGAAGACGAAAGGAACACCAGCAACTACAACGAAACAAGTCAACATTAACGGTTACTATTATTGAACAACAACAACGACCAACCACGCCATGAACCTCTACGCCAAGGCGTCCAAGACTACCGTGAAAGAAAAACTTGTCCTTAAACGCGTTTGCTATGAGGACGGACCACTCGTACAACTCAACCATTCAGCGTGTTACCGAAAGTGGATGTATTCTGTTCGAGTCTGGAAAAGAAAAAAAATCGTAAGCATTGGTGCATGCAATTCTGAAAAGCGAACATAGCGACTTTCTTGTGGCAGTTACTTAGCAGTCGCGATTCGTAAGGTTATTTCTCTCAGCAGACAATGTGACATACAACATACAATGGTTTAGAGTCGGAAATGAAACTGGACTGTCGTAAACTTGAAGTAAAAACACGAAATCACGCAAAATTTTGGGTTCAGCTACATCTTAACACTGACCTAAGGTTTGATCGAAGGTACAATCATTTCCCTGAAAAGTAGCGAGACAGTTGTTTCGGAAATGATTCAGGGTGCAAACCTACAGAGTAAGCGGGCATCAAAAATAACGTGGGGCGTGCGAAATGTTGGGTCCCAACACAGCTTTTAATGGGGAAGTAAAACTTGGGAGGGGGGGGGGGGGGGGGGGGGGGCATCATTTTTTAACACTTTGTACTCTAGAACTGTTGGTGTGGCAGCTTGGAGATGGTTTATTGCAATGTAAAAAAAAAAAAAAAAAAAAAGGAAAAGGAAAAAAAAACAAAATGAGAAATAGAAAAAAGCAAAAGAAAAGAAATAAAAATCAAAAAATAGAAAAAGACGGGGGGAAAAAATGAGGTGGGGGGGGGGGGGGGGAGGCTGCAAGATTCCTTATCGAAGTGTTAAATACAAACTAAAGGGCGCTCTGGAGACCGAAGACCTCCGCCAAGGTCGGACTGTCCTCTTCAGTACTCGAATCCATGGGGACTGGACAGGGGGAGAGGGGGGTGAAGTGAGGGGCTTGATGTCCGAACCTACTATCCCACACACACACCCCACCCTGCCTCCCTGGCCCCAAATAATAATAGTAATAAATATAATAAATATTAAAAAAAAAAAAGGGGAAAAAGAAAAAAAAGAAAAAGTATTTTCGCAGGTGACTGACGCCCCAGATGCCATTTGGAACAGCCCCTCACACCCACACACGCCAACACCCCCCCCCCCCCCCCCCCCCTCATCCCCCGCACCCTGTGGTCTTTCTGGAAAAGTTAACTTAGACCGCGAGAGACACGCAGCACGAAATAGCTGGTTGTCACAGTTCTAGAACACACACGCATGCACGCCAGCACGGGCGCGTGCGCGTGCGCGCGCACACACACACACACACACACACACCACACACATATGAAACTGCAAAGCCATAGTTGAAGTTGGATAAAGCTCCCCCCCCCCCCCCCCCCCCCTCCCCGCCCCCTCCCTCCGGGGACGGGGTGGGGGGGGGGTGGGTGTCTTCTGTACAAATAGTTCCCCCTTCTTCTGGACATTCTATGCTAGTAACGTCCCCTTTTCCTTTCGCTCTCAGTAACTGTCTCCAACTTTGCTGTACTGTGTCGTCTACTGTCTTTTTCTGGTCTACCATATCTTTTATCTGTCTTTTACCACAACCACTTCCCCACAAATTTCTGCACTCAACGAAGTCGGAGTGAACTGACTATACTCTCGAGTATAGTGTGAGTATCCCAACAGGGTAAAACGAGTTCACACGCTACCAGATACTGGAAAGCTGAAGAAGAAGAATAAAGGGAACCAACTCCAATTGGCGTACGATACGACACTAATATTTGATTGCGTCCCTTTTTCAACTACGTTCTGTGTGAACTTTGATGCACCTTCGTTAGCGACCACAAATTGGCGTTTTATTAGTTTTGTCCACAAATTGGAGTTTTTTATTAGTTTGTCCACAAACTGGGCGTTTTTTATTAGTTTGTCCACAAACTGGCGTTTTTATTAGTTGTGTCACAAACTGGCGTTTTATTAGTTCATTTATCACACATTCTTGCGCTCGTTGGTTTCATTTTGTATTGTTTTGTTTTCTTCTTTTTTTTCTTTCGTGCCCTCTTCTACCTTCCCTCCCTTCTCACCACTCCCCCACCCCCGCATGGTCAGCTGCACAGTAACTGGCCATCACGATTCATTACATGTTTCCTCCGACCATTTTCAAGTTTCAGACTCTCTCTCTCTGTCTCCTCTCTCTTCGCTCTCTCTCTCTCTCTCTCTCTCTCTCTCTCTCTCTCTGTCTCTCTCTGTCTCCTCTCTCTCTCTCTCTCTCTCTCTCTCTCGTGTGTGTGTGCATGCTTGCAAGCGAGTGCATGTAAGCGTGCATGTGTGCAAGTGTGCATGTGTGTGTGCGTGCGTGCGTGCGTGCATGCGTGTGCGTGTGTGTGTGTGTGTGTGTGTGTGTGGTGTGCGCGTGCTCATCCCAGGTATCATCATGTTCATTGTTGATGTTATTTTAGGGGGTCGTGCGCACGTGTGCGTGCGTGCGTGTATGCGTGCGCAAGTGAGAGAGAGAGAGGGAGAGAGAGGAGAGAGAGAGTCTGTGATTGTGATCTTAAGTATTATCATTACTGCTGTTATTTTGTGTGTGTGCGCGCGCACGTGTATGTTGTTGTTGTCTTCAATTTAACGTCTATCCACATTAAGTGATATTAGACGAAGAGAAAGGGAGTGAAGAAAGGGAGCAAGAGGAAGGGGTGAGCGGGTGGGTTATCCTGCCATTATAAAAAAAAAAAAAAAAAAAAAAAAAAAAGACATCTTTACAATGCAATAAAATGGTACCGGAAAACCAACGTTAAATAACTATTGTGAATCATAACACAACCTATACCAAATCTCCCGGATGACTGCGTGGCAACAGTCCGCAACATCAAACAACAAAGGGAAGTTCTCAAGGATACTTTGAAGAGAACTTCCAGAAATATTCGGCGTCGATTCTCAGTCCATACTGTACGTTTTACATTCATTTGACTACGAGAACAAATCCAAAACCATAATAGCAGTCAATCAAATGATTCACGCGGTTCTTTGAAAAGGGGTGCAAGGCAAGACAGGGAATCTATAGAAATAAACATTCCGTTACCCGTGACAGCGGGGTATCATTTACTGGAGCAAGCATCGTGGAACAAAGTTTCAAAATCTCTCCATAGGAAGGAGAAATTCTCCAGTGTATCAATAAATTTCGATGATTTGGCAAACAAAATAGCTGTGAATAACAGTAACTGTTTCACATTGAGTCACATTACTTCGCTGTCTTTTAGAATAAAGCTTAATGCCTTCAAAAAAAAATTAAGCAAGAATGTTAGATATTTGTGTGTAAACAAATTTCAAACTAACACATTCTTCTGGAATGCCAGAGACTGGGACCTATGTTACCAGAACGGGTGTGTGTGTGTGTGTGTGTGTGTGTGTGTGTGTGTGTGGTGTGTTGTGTGTGTGTGTCTGTGTCTGTGTGTGTGTGTGAGTGTGTGTGTGTGTGTGTGTGTGTGCGCACGCGCGCGCGCGCGCGCGCGTGTGTGTGTTGTGTGTGTGTGTGTGTGTGTGTGTACGCTGCGCGCGCCCGCGCGAGCACGTTTTGAGGGAAAGGATGGTGGTGGCGTTGATTATTTTAATGTGTGTGGCCCTTGTCCCATTACCCCCCCCCCCCCCCCCCCCTTACCCACCCACCCACCCACCCACCAGCAGCCCTCTCCCCACACTCGTCCGGAAATGAAGGAAAGAAGAAGAGAGAAGGAGAAAGAAAAGGAAAAGAAAAGAACAGTGAAGAAGAATGAGAATGGAAAGAAAAGGAAAAAGACAGGAACAAGGACACGAAAAAAGGAAAAGGAAACTGGAAGAAGTTTGGGTTAAATCAGGGAGATCTTTCTTCCCGGGATTGTGTGTGTGTGTGTGTGTGTGTGTGTGTGGTGTGTGTGGTGTGTGTGTGTGTGTGTGTGGGGGGGGGGGGATGGGAATGGGTGGGGTGGTGGGATGAGGATGTAAGGGGGAGTCAGAGTGCAACTTAATCCAGACTTCGTCCTGAGGAAACCGACGACCCTGGGAACCTCCTCCTCACCGCAGATGCAGGCGGCTCCCATCAAGCCTGCCAGCCGACAAGTCTGCCAGACAACTGACTCTCGACCGCGCTGCGGCTTGCTGCAGCCAACAACCTGCACCCAAAACATTTGCAGTGAGGACGCGGTTTAAACTCTACCAACTAGGTGCTGTTTTCAAGAGGGCACTGAGCCCACTGGCAAAGGACGAACGGATCAAGAGAATTGAAGCTGTAGCATTCCCCCCAGTACAGACCGAAACAATTCTCGGTGACAACGGAAGACGGATCGACGAAGTTGTCAGGTGAGCCAACTCCTGCAAATACGTTATTTTTACCCCGTCCACTGAATGTGTTTTTAGAAACAAGCACGTGCGTTGGTTACAAAGGTTAGGTCAGAAACTTCTTCAAGTTTCCGAAATGAACGACTGGGAAAGTGAAACCAGTATTTACAAAGTTTAGAAAGTTGGGGGTAGGGTTAGTTTCCGCCGAGGACATTGACGAACAAAGTACACAAGACACGATGCATTTCGACCTCTTGGGTCTTCTTCAAGTGAAAACAAAATACGTAACATTTAACATTTAGGACAGTACAAACAAAGAACGAAGAGCG
>JADBJO010034595.1:2500-13257 GCA_016801955.1 Conus betulinus
AAAGAGAGCACGGCTTGACAGCCTGAGAGTCAAGGGTGAAAAGGATGGGTGGGTTCAGTCATCATGAGGAAACGCGGAGTCTGGGAGCATTTCCTTCACGTCTTTTCCCACACAGTGTGTGTGTGAGTGAGTGTGTGTGTGTGTGTGTGTGTGTGGTGTGTGTGTGTGTGTGTGTGTGTGTGTGTGTGTGTGTTGTTCTTTCTGTCTGTCTACCTTACTTCCACTTCCGTTTTTTTTGCTTTGGCACTGCGCAGGGAAAGTTAACGATAACTCACGTTATCGTCACAACTCATATAAACCAAGCATTCAATCCCTTTACCGATGAACAAACATAACAGGGTTTCCTCCTTTCGATAGCTTAAACCTTAGGCCAATTAAGAAATCAAAATCACACATTACTTACACAAAAAACTTGATGGGGTTCAACATCCAAACAATGTCTCTTTTTGTCGACGAACAAAAGTAACAGAGCTTTCTCCTTTCGATAGCTTAAACACTATGCTAATGAAGAAATCAAAATCACGGTACTGACATACATAAAGTATTAATCAAATCCAGTTACATCAATCAAGAGGTATAAATGATATTCAACCCACAAGCACTGTCTCTTTTAGGTCATGCTGTTCTCAGATTGTTGTCTTCAGTGAGGGCTCTCTTCCTTTTCCGTTCAGTGCAACATTCTGACGTGGACTTTACGCCAGTGGACACTGGGCTTTCTGGAGTCCCTGGGAAAGAATGCGGGTTTCACAATCATTTCTACACATTGGTGGCATTTCCACATTGTTTACATTGTTCACTTTCTCGTTCACATGCGCACGGAGCTCCACATTGTCTGCATTCTCTCTTGTTCATCCTGTTTAGCAACAATCAGAAACAAATATTTCTTTTAGTTCATTTTTTCCCTCCTCTTCTTTCTCTTCCTTCTCAACTGGCTGACACGCGAGAGAGTCAGCCATATTGACTCTCACATTACAGTTCACACTGGTGAGGATTATGGGATACCTGACACCTGAACAACAACAAAAAATTGTGACATTGTCAGTCAGAAGAGAATATCAACAAGCACAGAGTCCTGAATCTTATGAAGAAATAAAACTGAGAGAAAAAGCTGGTTAGATGTGGGATTCTGGAACACAAGGGTGGGACAAAAACGAAGTGTTTGGGTCATCGGAGGGTGGTTTATTTACAAACCATATTTGTCCGAAAAAAAAACACACTCTTCGAAGGGTAAGTCTTGCTCCAATAAGAAAACCTAACGTAAAGTAACTTTTATTCAATACTGGCACAGCCTTTTAAATTTGAATTACGTCAGACGCATACAAAGACGAACAATCTAATAGTGGGGAAAAAACAAGCCTGTATTCGACTGACTTTATTCAAGTTTAAAAGGCTGTGCCAGTCTTGAACAAAAGTTACTCTATGTTAGGTTTTCTTATGGGAGCAAGACTTACCCTTCGAAGAGTGTTTTTTTTTTTTTTTTTGACAAATATGGTTTGTAAATAAACCACCCTCCTATGACCCAAACATCTCGTTTTCTTATGGGAGCAAGACTTACCCTACTTGTTTATTGTTTATTGTTTACTGTTCCCTGCCTCATTTTATTTTCAACCACACTCTTAGAAGAGTCTCTGACCCGTGTATCTTGGTCAAAGGTCCTTTCAAGGCTCATTCAATGCCCATTTTGCGCCGAATACGAGAAGATAAGGGATTGCCCGTTCTTCGTTTTTTCATCGTCTTCAATGTTGTGTATCTCGCCTGATGGAGACCTAAGAGGTCAGAACGCGTCGTGTTTTGTCTTGTCATTTGTATGTCCTTTGTTTTGGGCGGACGCACTAACAATTGTTCTTAGAATTTTTTTTTTCACGTTCCTCCTTGCAGTGACCTCACTTTGAAGCCAAAAGATCCTGTCAAAGGTAGGACTTTGTGAGCATGTTTTATTCCAACTTACTTTCCCCCCCCCCCCCTCCCCTCCTCCCCTCCCCCTTGTTTTCCACCACTACAAAATTCTTCAACGTATCATTCCCACTTACTACTAATTGATGATCTTGTGAGAAGGCCCTCAACAGTTGAGCTTTGTTGGTTTGTTTCGTTCCTGTTTACCGCTAATCAACATTCTAGGCAGACCATACAAAACCACAAGAGAGAGAGAGAGAGGCGAGAGAGAGAGAGAGAGAGAGAGGTGGGGGATGGGGGGAGGGAGTGAAACGGGAGAGAGTTCAGCGGAGGCGTTCGAACGGAAAGACAACAGAATAAAAAGCAACTGAAACAACGAAAACAACAACAATATCAAAGTAACACAATAACAGCAACCATCAACGGCAAGTAACAACAACACACATACACACACACGCACACACACACACACACACCACACACACACGCATGCGCGCGCGCGCGCGCGCACACACACACACACACACACACACACCACACACACACACACACACACACACACTGCACATGAATGTACGAGTGCCTACGCATGTGCATATGCATGCAGGTACTCACAGAGAGAGAGAGACAGAGAGAGAGAGAGTCAGAGACATAGACAAGAAAGTCGGACAGGCAGGCAGACAGACTGGCCAAGGGGCAGTCAACAAATTGTTGTCTGTACCTCTTGCATTATGTTTTTGGTGCAGTTGGTAAGAAGGCCGGAGAAACAGTTTTAAACCCGACCTATTTTCAGCATTGCGAATTCCATCTCTCTCTCTCTCTCTCTCTCTCTCTCTCTCTCTCTCTCTCTCTCTCTCTCTCTCTGTGTGTGTGTGTGTGTGTGTGTGTGTGTGTGTGTGTGTGTCTGTCTGTCTGTCTGTCTGTCTGTCTCTCTAGTTCATAGCTGAAAGCAAACAAATAAATAAATGAATTGATAAACAAATAGAAACAGAACTAACTTACAAAGAAAGGCATATATCCTCTTCTGTGAACTGCATACCCGGGAAAAATCAACGTAAGTCACAGACAAATATCAGACGGTGTCTCTTTCAGTCTTGGTTTGGTTTTGTTTGCTGGAACCTTGGTGTTGAAGGAAAACATTTTTCACAACTTTTTTAAACAACGTTTGACTAATTACATGTGGCAAGACTGGAATGACCGTTTGCGAAACAGTGAGAGATTTCAAAAATGTGTTGTACGTTTGGTCACCACTTTCATTGTATGCACCCCTGTTTGTTTATCAATGTTGACAGACTCTAGAATCTTCTTTAGCAGTCTTCATCTTGGGATATCAGATGTTACAGCTTATCCATGTGGATGTAGAATATTGAAAGTAATTTGAGGTACGAATACAAAGAATATGATATTCTTTTTTTTTTCTTCTCTGATGTCCGTTTTAGAACACACATTAGAAAGTTACATATTGCTTTATTTTTCTTTAACTTCAAAAGTTTTCAAAAATTGATTACTGACTTTCACAAATGCTGCACCTCTTTACAAAGGTAAGGTTTTTATTAATTAAAGCGTGTTAGATAAAACAAAATAGTGTTTGCCATCATCAGAGGACATTGAACATTTAGAATAATTAAGCTTTTCGGATGGGAGCATACACATCTTCAAAACGGCCAAAGCTTTTTTGTTGAACAAATTCTCTCTCTCTCTCTCTCCTCTCTCTCTCTCTCTCTCTCTCTCTCTCTCTCTCTCTCTCTCACACACACACACACACACACACACACACACACACGTACACAGATGTTAAAACCGAACTTAAGGCAGCACTTGAACAGTAATGACCTTAAAGCGCAGTAGCGATACATATCATGTTGTGTTTTAGTCCCCCTCCCACGTTACTTTACATCAGCAGACTTTGAACCACAACTGACAATAAAAAAAGAAGTAACTACTTCTATTTTCAGTCCCTGGGTGTCTCTCCATAGAAACCTTTGCGTCCTCTTTTAGCCCCCTCTTTTTTTTTTCTTCTGGAGACCCAGTTTCTGTTCTGGGACATTCCAACAACAGCTGCTGTAGTCGTTCTTCATGGAGCGGCTCGGAAACAGTACCCCCCCCGTGACGCACAGAGATGCTTACGTCAGGTTGTTTTCGTCTCCTTTGTCTGTGCCTCCCACCCTCCATCCCGGCCCCTTCTTTTCTTTCTCTTCTGTCCTTCATTTTATTTGCACGCAGTTCATTCCGGCCTCCTGTGACACAGCTGCATTCAGGCCTGACTGTCCTGTTGCCGGCACCGGCAGTCTGCAGGGAGCGATGAATAGCGAGTCGGCATGGGGAAGCCCGTCTTCCTTGCCTATCCCTTTTCTCCCTCTCTCTCCTTCTCTCCATCCCTCCCTTCCTTTCTTTCTCCCATCCTTCACTCGTTTTCTTTCCTTCTGTGTACAGAGTGATTACAGTCATCTTGTGTCACTTTTAGAGGAGGGAATCACGAAAAGTAACCCCAACCTACAAAAGCAAAATCGGTGAATAGGATTGATTACTACACACACACACGCACACACACACGCGCGCACGCGCGCACACACACACACACACACACACACACACACACACACACACACACACACCACCACACCACCACCACCACCACCACCACCACCCGCCACCACCACCACCACCACCCCCCCCCCCCCCCCCCCCCCCCCCTTACACTTAACCACATGTTCCTGAAATGTATTTTTTTACCGATACACTCGAAGATCATGTCGGCACAGGAGGAAGAACCGACCTTGGCTTCGCCAAAGACATTGATGGCCCGCCAGAAGGTGACTAGGACGTGGACAGGCTTGTTTGAAGACAGTGAAACATGGGCAAGATCTGGCTTTTAATTCTCAAATATATACATATCATACACATTTGACATATACATTTTCTGCAGTATAGCAAGAGCATACGGATAGTATATCAATGCATAGAAGAGTATGTTGCTTCAAATGCACATTCAAAAACATGTCAATTCAAATATTATGAAAAATTTTTTAAAAAAAAAAAAACTTGAGAAATGGAGACTGGGATTACGGAGATGCGTATTAGATTGATATTTTTGTCGTTATTGTCGATTTTTTTTTAAAGTATTTGTGTAAACAAATCATCGGCATGTAATTGTACCATATAGCATCAAACCTGTTTGATCAATTGTTGACTTTACCATTATAGAGTTCGATTTTGAATCTGCAGCTCAGCTGGCTCTGAAAAACAAGCATTTGGCCTACGTCTTTCGATCTTACACTTGTAAATGTAAGACTTAGCAACCATAATAATAAAGTCAAACATTGTCTTCGTTTGCATGTGTTTGTCGACTCCAAAGATAACAATATCGCGTGTGATTTTAATGGTAAACGAGTTTCGGCATTTTTCGTTAAATAAATTTTCAACCTCTTTCCAAAAGGTTGAACGTAATTGCACATCCATAAAACGTGTTGGACAGCATCAACACTGCTTAGGCCTATATGAAGAAACCTAGACGCCATGTACCAAACGACGGAACATTAACTTTGAGGACCCACTGTAAAAGAGAAAGAAGGAGAAAAGAAAAGGAAAATATCTGGAGGCTTGAGAACAAAAAAAAAAAAAAAAAAATCAACACTGCAACTTGTATGGAAGGATAACATCTCCATGAAACACAAAGCCATCAGGCAGCTGCGTGCACTGGCATCTTCCGTATTTCTGTCTGCAGGCCAGTGTCGTGGACCGTGTCTGCCCCTCGCACCTGATCTGGGAAGAAGAATCAAGCCGTGGAAATGGAAGTGTTTATCGCAAGATGTGATGCCTAAAGACATGATCACCATACCAACAAGAACAACTGTGATAAGCCGTGAAGCCACCACATCAGGCCATAACGAATACACTGACATCAGTTCAAAATAATAAAAGAAGAAGAAGAAAAAAGAGACAGACAGACAGACAGACAGACAGAGAGAGAGAGAGAGAGGAGAGAGGAGAAGAGAGAGAGAGAGAGAGAGAGAGAGAGAGAGAACTAGTCCTCCAGGGGAACTGTGGAGGAAGGGAGCCAGGAAAGGAAGATAGGAACAACGATGGACTGACGGCATTGCAGATTGGACAGGACAACCTTGGCAGGCACCTGGGCTTTTCTGCACGCTGCTGACATAGGCGAAGAAGTCTAGTGAAGGTCTTGTTAGTGAGGTGACTCATTGACAGACACAGAGAGAGAGAGAGAGAGACAAAGGACAGTGAGAACGAGAGAGAGACAAGAGACAGAGACAGAGAGAGAGGCACAGAGAAAAGATCCTCTTTTCACTTTCGCGAGCCCAGCTGCAGGACATCGGACAAGCCGCCCCCTAGCCCCCCACCCCCCACCCCCCCCCCCCCCCCCCCCCCCCCCCCCCCCCCCCCCCCCCCCCCCCCCCCCCCCCCCCCCCCACTTCCCCTCCTCCGGTTGTGGTATCCTGCGGGAGGAGACACTGCCCTGCTACCGAATCACTTGGGTAGTACTGAGTGGTGCATGTCCTGGCGCAACAAAAACGCGCAACGCCGCCTGTTATGCCCTGATGACGACGACATCCGCTTGATCCCGGAGCCAGCGTGAGTGAATAGTCTTCTCCGGGGGTCCAGCCACCACGTCCGTCAAACGACAGTCCCCGTGAATTTGTGTGCCCATGCCGGGCGATAGATACGTTGATACGCATTCATCACGTGAACGGACGTGGCGCGGAAAGGGGAAGTGAATTCGCCAGCGAGAGCAAGGCATATAATGCCCCAGAAAGCTGAGACTCCCACACCCCCCCCCCCATCCCCCCCCCCCCCCCCCCACGAGGCCCCCCCCCCCCCCCCCCCCCCCCCCCCCCCTCGCACCCCCTCCCATCTGTTTTGTATGATAATTCGCGAGGAGCATGAAGATGATACCAGGGATTTCCATTTTAGTCTCAGACCACGGGACAGGTTGTACTCTATGCTCTCTTCTCATTTATCACGGAATCGGAAGTTCAAGCCTGAAAGACACAGACATCTGCAGTGATGGTCATGAAATTTGAGCTACCACTCTTGAAAAAGCATCCATCCAGCGGATGAAATTGATCGTGTGGTTTCTGGTCTTCCCACCGTGGTCTATCAGCGACCATAACACGTCAACTATATCAAGGAACCAGTCAAGGTCTAAAAGACAATCCTAAATGGAAATTCTTCTGATGAGAGTTGAACCCGGCCACCTTCCTGTCCAGAGTCAGACCCCCCCAGCTTACCACCGCAATATGGAGGCTGTGATTTTTCTCGTGTCAGTTTTTTTTCACCTTTCAACGTCCACAACATCATGTGGTGTTGGTGTACCAGCCGAAAGTGGTGTTTCCGGTGAAGCAGGAAACTCGTCCGTCTATCTTTAGAGGTTCGTGATTTCAGAACGTTCTCATGACGATCACGTGTCTCCAGTGGCATTTTTGATGCAATGACTAGAAACTGGGGTTACTCATGTTAGTTTTGCTCACTGGGTCTCTGGGTATGTCCGGATCCCCTCTCTCCAAATCGTACAACTTCGTAGATAGCAAGCCACCTACTCAACTTCTTTTCCATTAGCATCAATGCAGAATTTGTGGAGAATTTACGAAGATATTTTTTTTGAATACTGCAGAACATGTCTAAAAAATGTCTAGGTTGTTTCTGCCTTAATCCGGTACGGAAGCAATTTTACAGAGTTTGTCCTGCGACCACGTTTTCACCTTCTTGCCAAGTTTCATATTATGTAATATAATAATAATAATAATGAATACTTATATAGCGCCTATTTCTCGGCTAGAGACCAGCTCTAAGCGCTTTACAGTCAACACTCCGTTGACCACACATTATGTTGTCCATTAGATTTTTTTCCTCGTAATCTTGCTGATGGACCTACGAACAAATATAACAAATCAAACAGTGATGAAGCTAACAAAAATAATGTGTTAACAGATATATTTATGCAACCTGCATTTATATAAGGACTTGTGGTGTCTCAGTCCTGTTTGTTTTGTTTCTTACATCGTTCATTACATATTGATTATTTTGACTCAAATTTTACTTTTAGAGTCGGCTTTCGAGCAAGTGAGATGACTGATCTATTCAACTCGCCAAGAATATATCACAACTACGCAGGTTGAGCAGATTCCTTTCCTATAGTTCAGACTTGTGTCAAAACACCTGCCAAGAGGTCTGGAACTCACAGATGGATAACAAACTTTTTAAACACCCATCTAAACCAAAGACTTGTTGACTGTAAGCCTCTGTTGGGTGTAACGAAGAAACAGTTTTGTGCCGATTACATACAGCCCGTTCCTTTCACACCCACTGTATCTTTCAAAAGGCGACGAAGCTCTTAGTGTATTCCAGGTGATGTACCACTCACTATGAAACAGGTTCTTGTTGAGCACTAGGATTTGCATGATTTCAGACATTAACATTTTACATCATACTTAATGAAAACTTTCATTCAGAAATAATCCGCCAGATGTTATTTTCGAGTTTCTGGAAGAGATACATGGTTTTTATCGTCTGAAGTAAGGTTTTATGGACGGCCGACCGATCTTTTTTTCAGTTGTGCGAGTTTTAAAAAATCCTGGTTTGCTAACGCTGTTTTTGAACAGCTACGTTTAAGGATTGACTTTGATAAAGGGGCTCCCTGATATGCCCCCCCCCCGAGGGTTGACTGGGCTATAAACGACATAAACATTGAATCAAATTAATTATAGACAAAGTGTTTCTTCGCTGGGTTTTTTTTAAGATTTTGGAATGTATTCGTTGTTAAAGGAACTCCTCACAAGAAAAACAGGCAGCACGCGCCAACTTTCAATCCTAGCAGTTCTAGAGAATGAGAGAAATGGGGGGAAAGACACGGAGGGAGGGGTGGAGGGTTGGAAAGGGAGGAGGTGGACTCTGTGTTTACCATCGTTTAGAAAAGTGAGCCATTGAACGGGAGAGAGAGAGAAAGAAGAGAGAGAGAGAGAGAGAGAAGCGGATATGCGTGTGAGGGAGGGGGGGTTAGGGTCGGCAGTCTCGTCCTTTGCTGCCTTCCAAAGACACGCTCACTGGAGCTCTGAACGAAGTTGGGAGGTAAGTTATACGACGTGTTGTTGAATAATAGATCTTCAGTGATATTTTTTTTTTTTTTTTTTTTTTTTTTTTTTTTTCCTTTTTAGACATAAACAGACTGTTGACACGTTCTTTTCGTCACGTAGGCCCGAGTACGAGCATTCCTCAGATCACCGTGACGTCACTGATTGGTTTGAGTGTTTACAGCTATATGTGCGTCATTGGCTCAACGGGGTGTCTGTTAGGGTTCGACTCAAGATGTTGGTGAGCCTTTCCTTTTCTTTTGATTCATTTGTTTGTTTTTCCACCCGCTCATTTTGTTTCAGTTTTTGTTGTCTTGTTTTCTTTTTTGTGTTTCACGCACAAGGGGAGCGCGGGGCCCTGCACTTCCGCCCGCGCTCGCACTTACAGTGGGGTGTGTGTGTGTGTGTGTGTGTGTGTGTGTGTGTGTGTGTGTGTGTGTGTGCGCGAATTGTGTGTGTGTGTTTGTGTGTGCGTGTGTGTGGGTGTGTGTGTGTGTTTGTGTGTGTGTGTGTGTGTTGTGTGTGTAGAGAGATAGAGAGACAGAGAGAGAGACAGAGAGAGAGAGAGAGAGAGTCTGCGGAACAAGGATTGGAAGAGAGAAAAGAAGAGGAAGAGGATGAGACCAAAAGAACGAAAGAAAACAAAACAAATAAACAAACAAACGGTTATAAGCATATACACTTAAAGAGACAAGCAGGATGAAGGATCATCAAAGAGCCAAAAAAATGCGCAAACAGTCAATGACAGGAACGGGGGCGGTGGGTGGTCCAAACGTGCTGATGAATTACTTTAGACAATGGCGACAAACCTAGGCATTGTCTGTCCCCCTTAAAATTCCAGATTCCTGACCCTCCCTAGATCATATTCAGCAAATCCGTCGGTGCCACAACCGAAGAAAACAAAACTTTTTCTGTGCGTCAGTATCTAGGCAGGAAAATGATACGCTATGCCTCATTGGGTCTTCTTCTCCCAGCAAAGTATGAGCCTTCCTTATCATTCAACGAAATTGAGATACTAAGACAAGAATGGAGGGGGGGGGTGGGGGGGGGGGGGGGGGGAGGGGGGGGGGGGGGGGGGGGGGGGGGGGGGGGATTCTGATCATGTTTTGCCTCATTTGTTTTCATTCGGGCAAGCGATCTGCCTCCCTCCCTCCCCTCTCCTCCTCTCTATTTCAGTACATATCAATTACATTAATGCGTCAACTTGTCAAATCAACATCTATGCTTAGTAGTCCAGGTTTACTTTCTTCCTTCACTCTTTGTCATTCACGGGTGTCTTTGTTGGGTTTCTTTGTTTCTTTGTTTTTTCTATATTTTGAGAAGAAGGTACTTTACAAGCAAGACAGAAACACTTCTATTACGTTGATGTCCTTGCGTGCTGTCCTCTGTTTACGCGCCTGTTCAGCTCCCCCAATCATTTGATTGAAAAATGAATTTGAAGAAGAAAAACAAATCATCGCATCAATCCGTGTGTGTGATTAAGGGGGGCTTCGTCTGGCCTCGTGGGTAAAATGTTCATTTTACCGATCTGATTCCTGGGTTCAACCTCCACTTGAGGCAGTCAATATGTAGAGCTTTTCTGTTCGGAGACACTGTGCAGACTCCCACCCCTACCAACCCCACATTTTTCTCTCTCTCTCTCTACTCTCGCTCTCTCTCCTCTCTCTCTGTTTGTCTGTCTGTCCTCTCTCCTCTCTCGCCCCCCACCCTCCTCTCCTATCCCATTCCCTTCGCTTCTCCTCTTTCCTTCCCAAACGCTTTGGTGAAATGTTGTAACGG
>JADBJO010034596.1:0-13256 GCA_016801955.1 Conus betulinus
GGGGGTGGGGGCGCTGAAGACGAGGAGTTGAAGGAGGGCGGGATGAACGGGGAGTGTCCCTAAAGCATAGTCCGGAGTGTCAGGTATGATAGCAATTGTGAACCGTTCTCCAGCATCGTCGCACTCTGCATGATTTGACAAATAACAAACAGAGATGACTCTCTGCCACGGGTGTCAACGCTTCCCAAAAGTATCTCCTTATTTAATTCACTTGGTGGCGTGTTGTAAAGACCTGTGCAGATGTGTCTTGTTTTACAACGACCATTCGCCACAGGTATTGAATAAAGCAAATATACATAAGTGTAGACTCATGAACGTAGTTCGTTATCTGGTTTATATACAAATGACATAACACAGCCAGGTATGTATATATACCGTTACATTACTAATACTTCCACACAACACGACAGGAACAGTTCCTTCCACCCCCCTTCTTTCTTTCCCCGTGAACCATCTATTCCTCCTTTCGACGTGCAGCAAAGCTGTTGTAATCTTAGACGGGCAAAATTGTGAGACTTAAAGCAAGCCTAAGCGGATTCTACATACGGTGCGCTTTGTGAGTTTGCGAATAACAGGACTAAACAAAATCCTTATCGCGTCAGTGACATTCCGTTGAAAACCCAGGCAACTTGTCCTGCTTTCAGGAAAGCAGTATGAAAAATGCCCTGATGGTCACGTGTACCTACACATTCCTGCTGTGTGATCCCACCCGGTCTGAAATGTGTCAGCAAGAGCTCAACGTTCTTCTCCGGTTTCCTCACTGTTTGGCGACCACAGACCCATATGATTCAACAGAACACCCTGCCACTTCTTTCTACATGTTCACATGTAGTAGTGATTCTACGGTGATATCCTTTAGTCTGGTATGTGACTTTGTAAATGATTGTCAGGATGAAACGTGATGAATCCTTCTGTGAAGAGCTCCCCCGTGTGCCAACACCTTTCAATGTAGAAGTGGTCAGTGTGTGCACTTTCAATCAGGTGTGTGACGTGGTTTCCACTGTCATGACCAATCAGATGAGCAAAACTGTGAGAAAATCAGACGGGTATGATTTTTATCTACATCCAGTTCGTCCTCCTGCTATGGTCAATTTTGATGGTAGAAAACGCTTTAATCTCCATCCCAATGAATTCCATGAGTCCTGTCCTGCAAGTCACTATCGTTGTCCTGGTGACTTCAATGACTGCCTGCCTGTCTACACACGGTGCAATGGACTGTACGATTGTATTGACCACCAGGATGAAGAGCGATGTGATGAAGAAAAATGTCCAGGACTATTTCGATGCAGACTTTTCGCTCATTTGTTTGCACATCGACCACATATGTGATGGCTGGCCTCACTGTACTAACCGTGAAGATGAATTGGTGTGTCACGTGATGTGTCCTACAACCTGCGTTTGTCAGGGTCACACGTTTCTCTGTGCCCATCCTTTTACAGCAGCAGAGTTCAGTCAGCTCCGTTTCCTGGATGCTACAGGCTCCGGTATGACACTGTCTGATGTGGCGAACAACACTCTCCTCATTGGTGTGGATTTATCACACTGTTCTATATCCGCATTGTCCACACGTGCAATTGCAATTGATAAACTTAGTATTTCTTGACCTGAGTGTGAAATAAAATTGCAGTCCGTCAACGTGACTACATTACTTCCTTAAGAAATGTAAGATTTCTCTCCCTGTCTGGCAATCCTCTCACCACCCTTCAGAGTTCCCAGTCCGCTGTCTACCAGCAAATAGCACTGACGGTGATAGACCTGTCCCACACCATGTTAACTGTGTTTGAAGCCAAAGATCTGTCACTGTTTTCCACACATACAAACACTGAATTTAACCTCCACTTCCCTGCACACCATCAGCCTGTCTGGCTTTCAGCACACACCACACTTAACTCACCTTTACATGGATAGCAGCCCTGTGGAACGTTTTCCATACGACCTGTTTAAAGGGCTTTATTATCTGCGCTTTCTATCCACTCAAATAGGAAACTCTGCTGTGAAGACATATTTCCCTACAACATTGATGCATCAGTTTGCATTGCTCCAAAGGATGAAATTTCTTCGTGTAAAGATCTGTTGCAGTCGTGGACATACCGCCTGTTTCTGTGGCTGATCGTTTGTCTGTCAGTGACTGGTAACGTCTGCTGCTGTAGTGCCCGTCTGTTTTCAAAGAGCATGACGTCTTCAAGTGGCTTCAGTGTGTTCGTCACCAATCTCACCATATCTGACCTTCTGATGGGTGTCTACATGACTGTTATTGGTGTGGCTGATGAGCAGTTCCGTGGACGATATCTTCACAATGATGACACGTGGAGAAACAGTGTGGCGTGTAAAGTGGCTGGATTTGTGTCTCTGCTGTCTAGTGAGGTTTCAGCTTTCATCATCTGGTTCATAACACTCGATCGCTTCGTTGTCATTCACTTTCCTTTCACCACAAGGAGATTTTGATGTGAAATCAGCGGTAGTGGCCTGCCTGTTTTATGTGGTTTTTCAGGCTGTCTTTTAGCATTGGTGCCTTTATTGCCAATGGTATCACACTGGGAATTCTACAGCCAGACAGGTATTTGTATCCCTTTGCCAATCACAAGGCAAGATTTCAAAGGAAAGGCTTATTCTTTTAGTGTTTTAATTGTACTGAATTTCATTTTATTTTTATGTATATCTGCTGGACAGGCTTTAGTCTATAGGGCAATACAGGATAATACTTTGAAGAGTAATTCTACGAAAGTGTCTCGGGACATGACCATAGCTCGACGATTGATCACTATCGCTGTAACGGATTTTATGTGCTGGTTTCCTATCGGTCTGTGTGGGGTATTGCAGCGGCTGGAATCCCAATCCCAGGAGAAGTGAACGTGGCCCTAGCTATATTTGTTTTTACCTTTAAACTCTGCCATCAACCCTTTTATGTACACATTCAACACCTGGTCTGAAAAGAGGAAAAAAGTAATGAAGCAAAACTTCTGAAATGGTTAGAATCCCACCCTGACCTGATTACCAGTTAATGGCTGCTGGAAATTACTTTAAAATTATGGTAAGAAAATCAGATGCAAGTTTTATACACAGGGCAAACAAGAAAGGTGCCAATATAACCAGCTCGTTTAGTTATTGTTGAGTGATCGCACGTGTGTGTGTAGGGGGGGTGGGTGGGGGGTGGGGGGTGATAGGTGAAGTGTGGGGTGGTAGTGGTGGTGGTGGTGTTGCAACCAATTCGCTTTCAGTTACTATTAGGGGCTGATACATGCAGGTCTATGCGTTGTTGCTCACGGGCAGTGTACGTTTAATGTGACATTGACTCACGACACGGCGTGTATCTACACTGGATAATTATTGTGGAAGTCTCTTTTAGAATCCTGGAATATACTACTCAACACTTGCTAGGAGTCAGATGTTGAACACAATGCCATGAGAAACTGAACTAAATGTTTTGAAAACGAAATGGTTTAATCTCATTTCTGGTTCAATTTTAAAGACAAAGATATTTCATTCTGGAAATTGTGCTTGCTATTAGAGCATCAACATTGCATAAAAAAGGTAACCCCTGAAATAAAAAAAATGAACAGGGTATGGCAGAAAAGGGCCATTTTTATTCAGTTTAACATTCACAGGAGTGGAAACATGACAAAATAAACAGTCAGTAATGAGTGTGACCCCCGTGAGCTTCGCAGTCCGCCCTGCAACGCCTCCTCATGCAAATGAGTTTTCTTTTTCTGCTGCTGGGGAACTCTGTCCCACTCCTCCTGGAGAGCGACCCCAAGGTCACCTAATGTCCGAGGCTGATGATGTCGTGCTTGTACAGCCCGCCCAATGATGTTCCCAAACACCATGTTCAATGGGATTAAGATACCGGCTACTGAGCACCTGCCTATAGGGTCGCACGAGGTTGGTGAGGGCGCACCCTGCGGTCACCTGCATTCAGTCTCCTCAGGGGGGCTATGTGCCTCCACCTTCGCACATTCATGAAAAATCGCCGCCCCGGAACCGATGACTTTGGCCCTCCTACCTATCGGGAAAAAGTTGTTACGTCTACTGGGAGGCATCTACGAAAGGCCCTACTTATGAGCACTTCTCCACCTCATGCCCAATGTCCCTTACTTCCCTGTGAGCACCCTCCTACATCCTACTCCTGGTTGAGCTGCGCACACCCTCCTACGTCGAGTCGTCCACCACATCCAGACAAAAATCGACGTGGGTGTTCGCTAACATTTGAGGTCCAGTCAGCTGCAGTCCAAGGGTTGACTGATTATCTCAGCCCATTGGGGTGGGTGCTCTGGTCTCGCTGACGGTTTCACTAGTCAAAGTAATGAGGATAGCTGGGTCTCCTTACTGGCAAGTCCTACCTCCTGAAGCCCCTTCTCCACTGTTGAGGTAGAAATCCCATTGCCTGTGTCTGCTGGAGGGTTCTTAACGCAGCTATGTAGCTTTAACGACCGCTTGGCGTCGATGTCTGTACCACCACGACATCTGTCCTCTGCTGCCAAAGTGAAGCACTGGTACCGCCTCCCATCTAGAATGCCCATGATGACCACCCTTGTGTCCTGATAATATCATTCTCATATTGAGAAACAAGCTGTGGTGACACACCCAAAGAGCCGCTACCTCGGATCGGGATAGTGAGCCTACGCACGCCAGCCTCTCCGTCCTCTCCCTGCGACTGGTCTATACATCCGCGTCTGCGACTAGCTCCTTCTCATGTGCTTGACGTGTGGGCATTCTGTCTACGGATTTTCACACCTACCAGCATCTGACTTTCGCTCTGAACTTTCTCGCTCTCGTGCACTGAACACTAGCCAACTCTTCCAAAGTCGAAGCTGAACACTGCTCTTACCCTTCTATCTTCTCTCCCGTCGTTCGGTCACTCCCTCTCTGCACTACCCTATTGCCCCCTCTGGTTTTCTCATTCTCGCGCCGATCGACAGAACTCTCGAATTCGCTCTGACTGTCACAGAGGTCAGTCTTGCTCTCTCGCTGTCCTCACAGTTCCAAATCTGTCATCTCATAATTCCTCTCTTCTCCGCTCTCCCTCTCGTCTTTCCTCACACAACTCAAACTTCACCTCTCCCCTCATACCATCTATACCTCATGAACAATCATCTTTCATCCTTCTGCTCTGTTCTGTGCTGATGTCTCTAAACAGCCACTGACTCCCTAGCGAAGCTTGAGCAGAGCAATGACGCACAGAAGCCTCTTCCTCATCAAATTCGTTCCTTGACCGTCTCTCACTGCATCTCTTACCTTGAGCCTGTCACACGATCATCGTTTCTTTCTCTCCGCCTTCCTTCTCCAGCGAATCCTCCTCTGCTATCACTGCGTTTCGCATACCCATCCGCTCACGGATTCCGCTCAATCCTTTACATGCACTCTAGGATCTGATCGATGGCTCTTGTGCTTGTCACTCCGCTTCTTGGACATTTCGACTCTAATCGTACCTAATCCAAACTCGGGTGTTTTGCTGGCTTTGTACAATACTTACGAGATGCCCAAGTCATAGCAGACCTATCCGATATGCTTGCACATCGACTATGTGCTCGTCATCGAAGTCGCCTCAACGTGACCAGGATTGTGCATAGTCGGCGGTGCTGTCTTCAATGACAAGCCATCTGTGAAGCAGGACACAATTACCATCCGTTGGGCCACATAACTTCGTCACTTCCTCGTCATAGCCCTCGTCCCAAGAGACTCTGGTCCGGTCTCGCCAGCAATTACATCGAGTCTCGTAAACTTTACTTTTCATCCCATGTCATCTGTGCCTCTCGCCACTCTGTGCTGTCGCCTTTGCGTGTGTGTGTGTGTGTCTGTGTGAGAGATAGAAGACGAGAGATTGATGATTTCAGAGATGAGAGTAGAGGAGAGAGAGATCTCCCTATCTAGTGTGTTTTCTTTCTTCTTCTGTTATTTACCTTTACATTTCTTTCGTGGTATTTTACAAACCATGGAAAACTCGTAGATACCTGCGTTGACAAATACCGCTTTAGATAGCTGCTCCCGGTATTTTTTTGTCCCCTCCTCTCAAAACTAATACAACATTTCAGAGTTCAGCAGCAGCATGACTGACTATCCGAGCTGATTAAGCTCCAGCAGTATACTTTCGGACGCAGTCCTCAAAAACAAAATCTTAGCCACACGCAGTAGTCCCTTTCATATCTCATATATATTTGCAACACCACTTGTTTCTCCTGTCTTTTATTTTAGCCTGTCGGATCCGATGAGCTCGCCCAAGTCCTAACTCCGTGTTGAGACGATCTTGTCATGTTTCTCTTCTACATCCTTCCCTTTCTTACTACCACAATTTGGTATGTATCTTGGTTACTATCTGGTTGTGCTTGGTCATGTCCTGGCTCAGCAATCTCTCGTGTCGTAGCAGCATTCTCTCCTCTGGAGCTATCGTTCTCTTCTTCGTGGGAGCAGGGGCTTCACCCTACGCCCTCCCTTGCCTCTGTTGTTTATTGTCTACTGTCCGCCTCTTCTGGCTTTAATCTTACTTTTCGTTTCAGTTAAATCGGGTTCCTTTGTCGATTTGTGCTCTGGTTCTACTCTCTTGTACTTGCCTCGACAATCATTCAAGTTATTACTACGTCGTTGTGCCAGTCTCTGAATACTGCGTCCTCATCTTCTAGCATTTTCTCGACTTTCTTGGCTGCTCGCAGCTGTCGCTTCTCTGTCTCGTCGTCGACTTATCTGCTGGTCACAGGGTACTAGTGGATAAGCGCTTGCGGACATCGCTTTTGGGGTCGGTTCTTCTTGTTTCTCTGTCTCTCTCGTGCCTGCTCTGTGCTGTCTCGTCTGCACGCGATCTCGGTGTCCGTAACAGCTTCCGTGCGAGTACCTATGTTGTGGGACGCAGGAGTTTACTCCTACATTGTTCAGTTGCTTCTATTGTTCTACTGTCTCCCCTGCCACTCATTTCGTCTTTACTTTCCGTTCTCTACATTAAGTCATGCGGTTACTTGCACTCTTGTTTCTTGCGTCCTCCTTGCTATAGCGTCCAACTATATTCAAGTCTTCTAACCAGGCTTGTCGCCAATTTTAAACTATCAATCTCATTCTAGATTGCGCTCAATTCTTTCAGCTTCCTGATACTATCTTCGATGGTCTCTTCGGTACAGGTCGTATGGGTCAATCCCGCTTGAAAATTGCTATTCTTTGGCGCTGGGAGTGCTTTCCTCTTGTCTTTCGCTCTTCTGTTGCTCGCTGCGTCCATGCTCTGGATAGGCATTCGGTGTTGTGACAGCATTCTCTTCTCGTTCGTTACTTTGTTTCACATCTTGCGGTAGTCAGGGAGTAACCCTAATGCTGCGTCTTGTTCTATCTTCACATTGGCTCACCTGCTCGGCCGTCTCTTCTCGCCGGTTCCTTTCATCGTACGTTCTTCTTTCTCTTTTTGCTTCGTCTTGTCTCTCTGTTTCTTCTCCATTCTCTCTCTGTCTCTCTTCTACCTCTCCTGCGTTTCTTGTCTGCTGTTGCTGTGTTTACTGATATGTTTCTGCGATATCCAAGGGAAGCTTGGAGCACGCTCTTTCGGGGGACTGCTCTCCTTGTGCTGGGGTTCCTGCTGTGCTCTCCATTCTGTCTGTCAATGTCTCGCGAGGCGTTCGCTCGTCGTTGTAATCACATTGTTTTGTTGCTTCTCTTTCTCCTTTCTTTCTTTTTTTCTCTTTTTTTTTTTGTTTTTTTCTTTCCTGTTTTCTTCCTTCTTCTTTTCTCGGTGTCGGTGTGTTGTTCTTCGTTCTGTTCTTCTCTTTGTGGGAGTTGGTGCTTGGTGTTTGTTGTGCTTTTGCTGTTCTTCTTTTCTTTTTTTTGACTTTTATCTTTTCTCTCGCTGGGAGCATGATTACCCTACTTGTGTTCTGTAGTTTACTTGTTCTCGTCTTCTCCCTTGATTCCATTTCGTATTCTCTCGCTTTCGTTTCAATCAATCAAGGTAAGTGCATTCTGGTTCTGTTTCCCTGTCTCTGGACTCTGTCTACTATACTGCAGGTTTTCCTACAAAATATAGGCTCTTTGTCACCTTTCCTCCAGTCTCGTGAATATAAGTTCATTTAGGTTTGCCATCTTCTCCATGCTTCTCTCCTTGATATGTGAGCTTGGAACTACTCCGATCCAGGTAATATCCGAGCAAGCTTGTGACACGTTTCCTTTTTTCTTTCTTTGTCGTGTCGGGTTGGGGCTCTGGTTGTGCTGGGTCCCGGTAGTACGTCTGTTCTCTTCGGTTTGTGCTTCTGCTGTGCTTTCTGTTCGTTATTCTCTCTCTTAGGCGATTATTCACTTTCGTCGTCCCAGCCGTATCTCCTTTCGGAGTTCTATTTTACTTAGGAGCGCCGCGATTACCCTACTTGCCTTCTTGTTCCTTCTCGTTGCTCGTTTCCTGTCTCATTTCGACATCTCTGCAATCTCCCTTCAGGGTGTACAGTAGACGGTCTATTTATCACTCTTGTTTCTGTCTGCCTTCGTTAGGTCTCAATACATTCACGTTTCGAACTAGCGCGCCTGTGCTTCTAGCTTCTCCTGAATATCACCCTTCACCTTAGACTCTCTTCATCTTCTCCATCTACTCCTTCTTTCGCTGTTGTCACGATCGCTCTAACGCTACAGCGCGGTATATGCGGCAATCACCCTGGGCATCATGCTTTCTTCTGGGACTGTCCTTCCTTTTTTGTTCTGCTGGGCTCCTGTCTGTCAGGTCTGCTAGGCGATGCGGGCTCGTCATCAAAGCATCTCCCTCCTCTGAGCTTCATCTTGTCTAGTGGGCAGCTATGCGGGCTTACCGTACTTTCGTTGTTCTATTGTTACTGTTCCCCCTCGCGTCATTGTCATATCTCTTTACTTGTTTCAATTAGCCTCGAGCTCTCTTTGCTAGACTGTTTGTGCTCTCGTGTTCTCTGTAATCCTCTCCCGCTCTGACTATCTTCAGCTTCTTTAAAAGGCTCATGCCAGTCTCGACTATAAGCACACATTTACGATTTGCTAATTCTTCCGCTCCTTGACCCTCCGCGGTGTGACTGTTCTCTCGGTACCTACCTCGGGTAAGCACTGGGCAATGCTTTGGAATACAGCTTGTCTCGGGGGGATCTTTTCCTTGTTGTATCTTCCCTCCTCTTCTCGCCCGCTCCCCTTGTGCTGTTGTCTGCTCTTTATCGCGACTTCTCCGGTGTCTCAAGAAGAAATCCTTTGGAGTATTACTATTCCTTTCCTCTGTGGGCTGCATGATCGTGCCTCTCTAACTTGTCTTGTTTGCCTTTCCATCTGTTCTCACTCGTTGTCTCTCTTTCTTCTCTTTCCCATTTCTTATTTTAACACCTCGTCTCTCACATCTCTTAATCGAGGTTCTTTTCTTTTGTTTCTGGTTCGTCTCGTCCTTGTACTTGTCCGTGACTATCTTTACCCACGTTTTAGATAGGCTGTGCTGCGTCCTCTCTACCAATAGCAGTTCACTCTTAGTTTGCTTCATCTTTCTCAAGTTCCCTGTCGTCTGTACTGCGTACTGTGCTTCTACGTATCGTTAAGCTGGGAACGTTGTCTTCCTGGGGGGCTGCTTCCTTTGTTTGTTCTGCGTGACCCTGTCGCTGTCATGACGGCTCAGGCCAGATTCGTGTTTGTAATATCAGTAATTCTCCTTTGAACGTTTTATGTTTCTGTTGGGATCAGAGTTACTTCTGCTTGGTTTGTTGTGTATTGTTTACTGTTCTTCTGCTCATTTCATGTTCTTTTTCGGTTCAATTAGGTAGAGGGTATTGCCTTTGTTTCTTCTTCTGCGGTGCGCTTCAGTATCCTTCGTCTCACTGACTATATCCCGTTTCCTTAAAAACGTTGTGGAATCTTGATATATGCGCCCTCTCATTTATGATTTTGTCTCACCTTCTGTCTCAGTTCTGGTCCTCTGTTTCCTTTAGACTTGTTCGATCACATGGTATCTGCTCAAGCATCGAAACCTCACTCTTCTTTCTTCTCTTGGCGCTGGGGTGGAGGTTCGGATTTCTCCTTATTTGTTCGTGCTGATTCGTTCGTCGTACGAAGCTGGGTCTCCTCTGTGCAGAGTATACTGTTTCTCCTCGTGGGAGCACGTCCCTCCTCACACTTGTCTCTCTGGTTCTCTTAATTGGCTTCACTCGTTTCCCCCCTCGTTCCCCTCATGTGCTCGATACTGCTCTACTTTCTCACCTCGAACTGAGTCTGGGTGCTGAGCGTGTCCTCTCTGCCGGTACTCTGTTCTCGTCGCATGCTTGCTCACTCTTGGACTATATTCTGAGTTTTGAACGGTTTTGCTCTTCTCTGGATTATCTACGCTTATTGAATTCTCGCTTACTTCTTCTTCGAGGTCTCTGACGCTCTGCTCTGTATCTATGTCATCTGGCACTTGCTATACTGGGCAAGCTTGGTGAAAACATTGCGTTTCTCGTGGAATCCTGCTTCTTTCTTGTTGTCTCTCGTGCTCCCTCTGCCGCTGTCACTGTCTCGCTAGCGCGATTCTGGTTTGGTAACGCAGTACTCCTTCTGCAGTCTACTGTTCTTCTCTTTATGTGGATCAGGAGTTACACCTGCCTTGGTTCTTTGTTCTCTTCTGTCTACTGTCTCCTCCTCTTCCTCTATCGCATATCAGCTCTTCGTTTCGTTGATCGAGTTTTTTGGTATTTCGTTCCTCGTTCTTTCCTTCTTTCTTCTCCTTTACTCCTTGCTCTTGACCTGTACTCAAGTTCTCTGAAAGACTATGTGCCAGTCTTACAGTGTACGCTCTCAATTCTCGGATTCTGCCTCATTTTCCTTTTTCCTGCATGTTCTTGTTGTGGCTCGTGCTAGATGTCGTTCTTGGCTGCATGCGTATGTATCTCTAGGCACGCTCTGGAAATCTCGATGCTCTCTCGTTTAGCTGTCTTCCCTTTCTCATCTCTTTCTCTCGTGCGGCCTGTCTCAAATCTCTCGTCTCTCTCAGCGATTTCTATGTCGTAACCCAGCATATTCCTCTCTGAGTTATTTTTCTCCTGTGGGGCAGTCGATATCTACGCCTCTCAATTCCAGTCTTCATGGTCTTAGTGCCTCTTCCTGCTTTCATTCTTCCCATCCTTCATATTCTCCGTTCGGTTTCAATTAACTCGAGGTAATCTGGTATTCGTTTTCTTCTCTGCTCCGTTCTTTTGCACTTTTTGACTAATAAAATTCGAATTCTTAAAATGACTCTCGTGCCTCACTTAGTCTAAGCTCTTCATTTTCGTTCTGTATGTTCCTTTCCTTCCATTCTCAGTTGCCCTTCGTTGCTGAGTCGACTTCGTGTAGCGTACACAGGGCTATATGGGCATCTTCACCAGCCCACGTCCTTTTCTTCTTTTATCTTCTCTTCCCGCCCTTGCTTGTTCTTGTGTCGCTCTCTGCGCTGGCATGCTCTGGGCGATCGTTGCTTGTCACAAGTTCCTTCTCAGATGGTCTGCTCTTCTTCCTTGCTGGCGACGGCAGCAGTTCCTCCTACTTTTTTACATACTCGTCTCTCCCTGCTACTCATCTCTCCTTCTTCATCACCTCACCTCTCCATTTTCCATTCTCAGTCGACATACTATTCTCTTCTTTGTCCTGTCTGTCTGCGCTGCACCTGCTCTCGTGACTATTCTCACCTGGTTTTAAAAAGTCTGTGCGCAGTCTTGAGATAAGTCTCATCTCAATCACTGTGACTCTTCTATCCGTCGTCTTCGTTGCTCTTCCTTCGTGTTTTGTGCTGTTGGGTACAGGTATCATTTCGCAAAATTCGACATACTTCTTTGAAGGATGGCTCTTGCCTTGACTTGCTTCTCTGGCTGTCGCTCTGTGCTGCTTCGTCATTCTCTTTCAATTTGTTCGTGTATAGCCAGCTATTCTTCTCGGAGATATCTTTTCTTGTGGGAGTCTACGAGTCTACACCTGCTGTCTTGCTTCTTTCTGTTAACTGTCTCCGCTGCCCTCATTTCGCTATCTTACTTTCGTTGTGAAATTCTACTATCGAGGTTACTCTGTTTTTTGCTTTCTTCTTTTGTACTTTGTACTTTCCTGACTCCTATTCAACGTTTAAGAAAACGGCTCGTGCCAACTCTGAATCTCAGTTATTTGGTTTCGTTCGGGGTTCTCCCAGGTCTTTGTCTGGTGTCTGCCTTCTTCTCTCCTGCTCTCCGCTCGCGGAGTATTGTTCGGGTAGGGGTGAACTCGACAAACTCTAGAATCTGACTTTTGGGGGGGTATCTGTTTTGCATGCTTCGTTCTCTCGTCGTTTCTCTCGTGCTAGCCGGTGTCGGCAGGTCGATTCGGTATCGTGTACCAGCATTTCTTGGGAGATATTTGGTCTTCGTGGAGCGGAGTTACCCTACCTCGTTTTTGTTTTTATTCTCCCTCTGTCTTGCTGTCTCCTCCGCCCCACGCTTTATTTTCGCTGGCTTCTCTACTATTATCCGTTTCCTAATTAATCAAGTTTCATTCTTGTTTTTCTCGTTTCTGTCGTTCTCCTGTGCTCTCGTCCTACCTATCATTCTCCAATTGTCTTCCTCATACGTATGCCAGACTTGACATCCTCACAGTTTCATCTTTAACATCTTGTTTCACTTCTCTCTATGGTCTCTTTCTTGCTGCTCTCAGACGATTTTATTCTGTATCCGGTATACTGTTGCAGCTTCGATACACATCTTTTGTCGGATTTTCCTCCCCTAGCTTGTTTCGTGCTCGTTCGTGCTCTCTCTTGTGCTGTCTTTTGGCGTCTGCTACGGAGTGTAGGTTCCATTGGTCTGGTAAGCTCGGCATCTTCCTTTGGTTATGTTTTCCTCCTGCGGGCGCAGGAGCTTTCCCCTACTTCTGTCTTGCTCTGTTTATTTCTTTTGTTAAAACATAAACCTGTTCCTGTTTTTCATTTGCTACTTAACGGTCTTTGCGTCTTGAAAATTGCTATCCAGTATCTATCTTGGTACTTTGGCTTCTCATCTTCTTCTGCTACTCCGCTGCTCATAATCGAGTCTTGCTCAACAGCTGTCTACGTCTTTGAATATATGTTACATTACGTTCTTCTGCTTCATGCTGTCTTTGTCTTCTCTCTCTGCATGTCGTTCTCTTCTCTTTCGCCTGGTAGCATGTGTCTTCGGTACAGGTCATCATCTGAGCTCCACATGCTTGGCAAAACGATTTTTCCCTTTTAGGGATTTTCTCGTTGTTTCTTTCTGTGCTACTCCACTGTGCTCGTCAACCCATTACTGGCTAGGTGATTCGTCTCTACTAAAAACTGTATCAGCTCACTCGGCGTTCACATCGGTCGTTAC
>JADBJO010034597.1:0-13256 GCA_016801955.1 Conus betulinus
TGTATGTCTCGACCGACTCCTACCCAGAGTTGAGTTTGCTACGAGCTCAGTTGGAAAGACTGGGACCACACAGTCGCGTTTCATCCACTTCATGGATGCGCTCAAACATCCTGACCAACTCTGCAGGCGTCTATAGCTCAGGTCTCGTTGACGCCGGGATATATATAAAAAAAAATAAGCATAGAATACAGCCCTGCCATGAAGTCTCAGACCGGAATGGAAATCCGTAACATCCTCTGTATCATCCTCATTCTCATCGATCAGTATTTACAAAAAAAAAGTCTCAAAGTCTGTGGCCCTTCATGCCCTGCTCTCATGGTGACCTCAGTTTCGATGTCCTCTCCACGTCTGTGGCCTTGGTTTGATTCCGACGGGGTCACAGGTAACGGCGAGTCCATGGGGGCTGTCGTTGGACGGACGTGGTGGCGCCCTCCGGGGGAGAGCTCACTTCAGCCGGCTCCACGACTAAGCAATTGTCGTCCATAGGGGGCTTAGAGGTGGGGTCCTGCGTATGCTGGATCAGCACAGGCGCCACTGAGCACCCACGAAGTGACCCGGCAGCAGTGCAGCGTCTTCTCCTATGGGTTGCCACCTGACAGCATGACAGTGATTACTCCCTGTGGATTGCCGGTGCCGGGGATGCTGCGGGCCAGACAGGGCTGCGTCCGTGTGTCGGACTGAGCGGTGTGGGTGCAATGCCACTAAAATGGCTAAGAAGATAGGCGCAAAAACAAAAAGTAAATAAAAGCTCGCCACCACTCTCCTTGTATTCTGTTGCCTTCCCCGAGTTGATTCTTGCTGCTCCCCGTTTTCCACGGTCGTTGATGCTTGAGTGCCTTGCCCCTGGTGACAAAAAAAGCATCGATATTTTCTGTGAACATTTGACTATTCTGCGCAAACGATTCTGACTCACTAAAATTCAGCGAATTGATTTTGATTTTACAAAGTATCTGCGTTCTGTTATCTCGCATTTTAACAATATTTAGGTAATACGATTTATTATATAGTTATAAAAGGTTTCAACAATATTGCATTAGAAAAAATAGTGCAGTATCCTTTTACGCTCCATTTTCAGTTTTACATAGCTTAAGACAGATTGCTATCAACGAAGTGGTCGACTGAATTTTCGGTGTAAGAACATTTAGCAACGCATGGTAAACCAGTGACTTCATCAAAATAACATGAAAATATCAAAGTTTCTCAACCTCTCACCTTTGTGTGTGCGTGTGTGCGTGCGCGCGCGCACGCTATGTGTTTATATGCGTTACAGAGTGTTTAGGCGAGAGGATAGTAGGCATTCGTTTCCAGTTCAAGCTCGGGGGGGAATAGGGTCATCTTTGAAAAATCTGTTTCAGTGGTATATTCATAGAATTCGTAATACTGTAAGCCAAGGGATGAAATCGACACATGCATACGCTGCGTGGATGCGAAACGAAAAACAAAAATGTTCGACATCATCCATCCCGCCTCCAACCTTATCCCCCACTGCCTCTTCCTTTACTCCTCTAACCACGAGTCTTATCTGAGCACTGTTCTTGCAACTGTTATCAGGATCTCAGTATACTTTAACCTCTTTTTCTTCTCCAACGGTCTCAGAGCAGTTTTTAATGCATTGTTTTTTTGTTGGTTGAAAAAAGTGTGTGTGTGTGTGTGTGTGTGTGTGTGTGTGTGCGCGTGTGTGTGCGTGTGTGTGTGTGTGTGCGCGTGTGTGTGTGCATGTGTGTGAGAGTGAGAGAGTGTGTGAGAGAGAGAGAGAGAGAGAGAGAGAGAGAGAGAGAGAGAGAGAGAGAGAGAGAGACCCTCGTGTTCAACACGGTCTTTCCTACCTCACTACGAATTGCGTGTCTTGAAAACCCGAACGCCAATGAACAAGATGCCATGTCGACCGACGTAATATTTCCAGTCCAATTGCTGAACCAATCCTTTACCGACCTTTTTTCGGCACATGCGTCGCTGTTCAAGCAGTCCTGAAATATACAGTACTTTTGAAATCTGCAGTGGCGACGAAAACATAATTATGCCCCGTTTTTTTTTTTAGAAAAAAAAAAAAAACCCTACCAAGACTATAAGATGTTTAAAAAAAAATCTTTGATCTGACGAGACAGAACTGACAATGGGGATGCAAAATTCAGATAATGTTTATGTTTTTGTTTGCGTACGGTTGGAGATGTTCAATTGATTTTCGATATTTTGTTATTTAATGTTTAGGATAAGCTGGTCTCAAAAGTTATATAGGATATGCACGTGTCGTTGTATATCTCTTCGCCTCTAGTAACTACTTTCAAGGAGAATCCTAAAAAAAAAAAAAAATCTTTAAAAACCTTCAGGTAACCGACCCGTCATCATAGTGCAGCAGTTAGCGTCTCGGACGTACGCTACTACGGACTGGACGGTCGAATCCCATCAGCGGCTTTATTTGTGGGAGGCTTCGGCCGGTTCCTGTCCAAAGTTGAGAGTGCTATGGGTCCGAATGGAATGTCTGAAAGCACAGTCATGGTTCATTTCACAATGAAGAGAACACAAGTAAACAGTGCTTTTATTTTGTCATATCAAAAACCTACTGAGCAGTTCTACATGTGTAGCTCAACCTTCTAAGATTGGTAGATGCCACCAATTACTATCAAACATCCCTGTGTTGGAGTCTAAAGACAAGAATAATCTCAATGACACTCATGATTCTCATCATCTTTGATCATTACAAAAAAACATTTCAGCAAATTCTGCAACTTGCTCTCTGAAGTCGCCAGAACTGCGATTCCCTCTCTACGTACAGTACAGACCCTGGTGGGCGAGTGCCCCAGTCATCGCAATGGTCAAGTTAATGGGGACTTTGGTTGCATGACTGGAGCGGTATTTTGTAGAGAAGATGTTCATGCAGACTGCTTCGTAAGTGTGTAAGCGTGTGTGTGTGTGTGTGTGTGTGTGTGTGTGTGTGTGTGTGTGTGTGTGTGTGTGTGTGTGTGTGTGTGTGTGTGTGTGTATGCGTGCGTGTGCGCGTAAGTGCGCGTGTGCGTGTACATGCATGCATGTTAGTAGTGGGAGCAGATTTCAAGGAGAGGGGGCAGCAAGGGGAAGATGGGGGGGGGGGGGGGGGGGGAGGAGAGGAAAGCATGTTATCGGGGTTCCCTTGAAATTAGTCACCCATTTTTACAAGAAAAAAAATTTGTGAAATACAAGAGTGCCGACGCTCTCAACAGAAACAAAGAGGTAAATGGAAGCTTGGAGCCAAGCAATTTCCCCATTTTACACCCGTTCATATCTGTAAAATGTTTTTTGCACCGCTCTTGAAACTGACCGGTTTCAACGTTGCATTCTCTTCCATCCCTTATCATTTGATCCCAGTTTGAAGCCCACGACGATTCTTCTTGGTCGCCGTCTCACTGGCAGACCCGTCAGAGGAATGGGGGTCCTCTGGAGAACCCCAAGGCACCCACATAATCTCTGGTCCGGCACCGTCTCTCAGGTCGGCGTGGCTTGGGCATTCTTGTAGGACATGCTGTGCCGTCTCCTCCACTGGCCACTTACACTAAACTATATGACAGGTGGACACTAAAACCAACGAAAGAGAGGAAATTAAACATGACAAAAACGGATTGTAAGCCCTGTAGAAGAAATTCTAAAACTAAAAAGAGGAAAACTATAAATTGAGACCACCATTAAAACCTAAAAAAAAGGACACTAAACCACAAAAAAAAGGAGGACCCTAAACCTTGTCAAAAGAGGAAACTAAGCCCCAAGAAAATACCATATGAAAGGGCGTCTAAACCTCTGGGAAAGACGACGCTAAGCCCTACAAAAATATGAAAGTACACTGTAAGCAAAGTGTAGCCAATTGCCATGAAAGGAGGAGACTAAACCTTTGGGGGAAGAGAACAGTAAAGTCTGTGAACAGAGGAAAGGCCGTCCAGAAGGACAACACTCGCTACTTAAAAAAGATACTCCACCCTATGAAAAGAACATTAAACAAGAGCATATGAATGCCCATGAAAAAAAAAAAAAAAAAAAACACTAAATTTGAAATATGACATCAAATCGTTCTTTAAGAAGGGCAGCAGAACATATGAAAGGATCCACATGTTAACGTTGCCACAGAGGTTCTGTGTATTAAAGGGCACTCGGATCAGGAGGTACCAGGTGCGCACTAGGGAATATTACTGGAAGAGCTCTACGGACTTCAACACTTCTGCAGCTCAGTCCCAGATGATCTGAAAACATGCGTCCATGTTCCAGATCCCTGAAATAGGACCTGCTACGTAGCGGAGTCAACCATTCATGCTCTTCCAGAAAATATTTCCTCTGGTACCCCCTGTTTTGTGTCCTTGTACCACAGAACACTGACAGAAGAAAACCGAGCAACTATATAAAGCATATGAACGACCGACACTAAACGCTAGAAAGACACACAAAAGAGAAATCTCTGAATTTTGTGAATCAAGAAGAACAGACCCTGACAAAAGAGGACACTAAGCCTATTTAATGAAGGAGACAAAACAACTGAAAAAAAAAAAAACACTGAAGGAAGAAGACACTGAATCCTCAGGAAATGAAGGCAAACTATTTGAAAAGCACACGGTGAACCTCTCCACAGAACCAGATACTGAACTCTTTAAAAACAAGATTCTAGGTCTACGAAAAACAATAAAAAAAAAAAAACTGGGAGCTGTACTGGAAAAGTGCAGGAGAAGGAATAAGAAAAAAAAAGAGAAAAAATCCAAGTATAAGACCACCGTGCCAACTATCCTAGTGCTAGGCTGCATTCATCGAGTTCACTCGTCCTGCTCTCCGTTTTCCACGGCCGTTGGTGCAGGAGTTCTTTGCCCCTGTTGATGTAAACAAATATTTTTAACAAGTGAATTCTTGGGCAAATAAATACCTCTCCAATACAAAATTTTGTTTTATGTTTGTGCGCTTCTTTCCTTTTAACCAAAACTAATTATTTTTTTACCTATACGTGTGCTCACAATCTCTACGCTTGTAAAACAAAAAGATTAGAGTGCAAATGTGTGTTGGGGGGGGGGGGGGGGGTGATGTTTGGGGGAGTGTCGTGTGTGTGTGTGCGTGCGTGTGTGTACGTACGTGTGTGTGTGTGTGTGTGTGTGTGTGTGTGTGTGTGTGTGTGTGTGTGTGTGTGAGAGAGAGAGAGAGAGAGAGAGAGAGAGAGTGTGTGTGTGTGTGTGTGTGTGTGTGTGTGTGTGTGTGTGTGTGTGTGTGTGTGCATGCGCCTATTCAATTAAGATTTTTACACGCTCTCTCCTTTCATCAGGTTTAGCATACTGCTTTCGCATGGTTACCAATAACTTTCCATAATGCCTCATTTCTCCATCTCACCCGCAATGAAAATCTAATTTCTGCACCGTTACTGAAATCAATATCAGAATTTTCTAACAAATCCCCCCCCCCCTCCCTCCTTTTCTCTGTTCCCATGGTTCCAGAATACGAGTTTGAAGTCCCTTATGTTCTGTCGGTGGAGTAAAAAAAAATATTTTCCTCGGCATGAAGTTACCAAAGAACTGACAGCCAAGTTCCCTGCAACAGATTAGTCAGAATGTCGGTTAAAAAGGGGCAGGGAAAAAGGCGGTAAGGCACGGAGAGGTGGTGTGGGGGGAAAATGCAGGGAATGAAGGAAGGAGGGAGGGAGGGGCGAGATAGAGTTGGTGATCCACTCCACAACGCATAACAAAGGGGGAGATGGGTCTACAAAAAAAAAAAACATTTGAAAAAAAAAGTAAAAACCCAACGAAGTCCTGAAATCAAAAACAAATTATTTTAACTACAACCATCTGGCTACCTACCTGCCTATTTATTACCTGCCTTGGAAGAACAAAACTTACCAGATAAATACCAGCATAAGAACTGCTTCAAAGTACAAATTTGCACTTACGTCATCGTCAGTTGGCTTTATAGCACTTGGGTGGTGGTGTCATGTGATTCCCTTCCCGAGACGTGTATGTTCTTGGTGAGGATGGCAACTGTCCTGGAAGACGTTGTACAATGGTTCTCCGATAGGCTGATACTATTCCTCGGAGAGCGGTCACTCTTTATTGCCTGCCGAAAAGAAAAGCCCTAGATTAGATTCTGAAGAAGAGGTCACCAAACCATAAGAAAGAATAAAGTATATCAACGACGAAAGGAGACACCAAGCCTTTAGTTCATAAACAGCAAAATTAAATGGGATACTGAAAGCCAATAAAGGCATTTAATATCAAGAAAGAATACTCTAAATTCTGTCTGTATATATGAAGACCAAAACTAAAACCCCTTAACAAGTTACATTAACCCTAAGAAAAGAAAAAGGTTTGTCTCTAACACTTTGGAAGAAGATAACGCTAAATTATGCTGGGATACTAAACCTGGTGGAAGAATGATGGAAGACTTTAAAACATAAAACGGTACAATAACCCTACAAAAGGCCATGAATCCCTAAAGAAAGGAACACCAACCAGTAAGAGAAGACCTTATCGCACACGATGATGGCATCCGTCTGTCTTGGGACAATGGTGTTGCACCGTGGATCAGTCAATTGTGGAGTTTGCAGCGCCTGCTGTGGCTGAAGAGCCCGATCATCGAGCGGCAGACTCTGATGCATTTGCTGTAGGTGAAGTCTCGGCCACGAGCGTCTGTTGGTGCCGATGCGATTCTTTGCCGTCAGCGGCTCCTCCATTCTTCCCACTGGGCCTCTCTCCTCTGGTCTGCTTGCTTGATGCCGGCCTTGATGGTGGACTGCAAGCTGATCCTGTCTGAAGCTGCTGTCTCCAGGTCTACTGGGGTCGAGGCTGCTTGCCCTCTGATGATCACATTTACATTTCTGTAGCGTACGGCGGGCCGTCATGTGGATCAGGAGCCTGTAGCCAGCTCGCCGTACAGCATATCCTTTGGGATGCGACCGTGGTACATGCGGCCGACGTGGCCAAGCCAGCACAGGTGTATCTGTGTCAGCATAGCGAACAACATGGTAAGCATCCCTGCCTGGGCCAGGACGTCCGTGTTGGTGATGCGTCCTGCCAAGTAATGTCCAGGGAGTCTTCTGAGGCAGCGCAGAAGGAAGGCATTCAGTCAGCGTTCTTGTTGAGATACGGGTCTATGCTTCGTTTCCACAGAGAGGAGTGATTACAGCACACAGGCTTGGTACACTTTCATCTTGGTGTTTGACGACGTTAGCATGGTGTTATCCCAGACTCTCTTCACTAGAAGGGCCATCCCCTGCTGCCTTGCCGATCCGCATGTTCAGCTCGGCGTCCATATAGAGGTTGCTGGAGATGGTCGAGCCCCAGCAAAACCAAGTCGTTGGCCACTTGGAGGGTGTGATCGCCGATGGAGGTGCAGGAAGTACTGCTTACGTCTTGGCCCATGATGTTTTTTTTTTTTTTCCCCAAACTGATAGAGAGAAGCGAAGTCGGTGCAAGCATCAGCGAAACAGGTGATGGGCCGTTTAGCGATTCCTTGATGTGGGCAGTGTAGGCGGTGTATTCTGCGAAGAGCGTCTTCCCGATGAGGACTTTCCGCACCTTGTCTTTACTCAGAGGGCATGCCAAGTTGAAGAGGCTTCCGTCACTCCTAGTGTGGAGGAAGATCGTGTTCAGAGTGTCGGAAGGCGTAGCGCAGCAGCAGGGAAAGGAAGAGCCGAAGAGTGTCGGAGCTAGCACGCACCCTTGTTTGGCACTGCTCTTGATTGGGAATCGGTCCGCAGATGAACCATTGTACTGGGCAGTGCCATTCATCTGAAAGCAATGGCAGAAGCAGCAGAGAGGTGTTCAAGCTGGATCTGGTCAAGGGGAACAAAAGTGAACTTCATAAGGCTTAACTTTCCTTCAAATATCAGGTGTCCCAGTAGCTCAGAGGTTAATGCGCTAGTCATTAAGTGGAAAATGAGCATGTCCTGAGGGTTGGGTTCGAATCCCAGCCATGGCTCGTCCCAAGATGGGGAAAAAAGGGGCAGCAGAGGGACATCCGGAGTCATGAACCGGGTGTGGGCCCAACCCCCCTAGAGTGTCAGGAGATAAAGGCCGAAACACTTGCTTGAAGGGGGGGCTCCTCTTCTGAGGACTCTCTGCTGCCACGCTCTCCACGAGTTTTTTCTACTCTTCCTGAGGATGGAAACTTCAAACATAGTTCGGCGAAATAGGGCTTGTACGCCACAGAGCTAGTGGGATCTTTATGGTACGAGGTTAAATCAAACCGGATCTCGGGAGTGAAAAAAGTCCATGGTGGGTCATCACGAAGAGATAAGATAATGTTGCTTATAGCCCAGCCGACCGCAAAGGGCCATATCAGGGCTGTCACCACGTTAAAATCAACTCACAGGTCATTCATCCACACAATTCTGTAAAAGACATCGTCTAAAATCTCATCCAAAACTTTGTTAAAAATCTTTCCACTGTAAAATCTCAGATCCGATGAAAAATGTTAACCTCTTTCAAGAACTCAAAGATCGCGTCAGGCGGAACATCTCTGAACAAGGTTTTCATGGAATCTGCTGTAAAATGTTTGTGTCTCACATCGTGCAAATCCAACACTCTAAAAGAATATGTTTCATTGTGAGTGGCACATGACACGGAATGCACCAAGGAGCTTCTTCACTCTTTAAAAGGTAGGAATGGGTAAAATACGAATGGCCGGTGTGCAGCCGGCACAGAACTGTCTCTTCTTTACGACCACCAGACGAAGACGGGAGGAACTCCTTTAGGGTTGGACGGATCCGAAAGAGTTTGTTATCCGTCTGTGTGTATTCCAATCCTCCTGCCAGAGGTCTTTTACATAATCGTTATTTTGGGTTTCAAATCTGAGCAGGGGATAGGTGTGTTTGACAGTTTCTCTCGTACGGCATTCTTGGCCAAACGATCCACCATTTCGTTCCCTCCGATGCCGACATGACCAGGAACCCAAGCCAGAAGAATGTTGTAACCCTCCGCTGTCAACTTGGTAAAAAGTTCAAAAAAGTGTAAAAGTTCGGGGTGCTGAAGGTTGCGGCCAGCTATGGCCTCCAAAGCCGACAGTGAATCCGACAAAACCAGAAAGTCCCTCTTTAGAGACTGGGAGATTATCCGTAGTGCCAGAACCAGAGCTGTAAGTTCAGCAGAGTAGGCAGAAGCGTCTGAAGGAATATGTTCTAACAGTATTTGAGAAGGAGCACCAGGGCAGTAGGCTGCACAGGCCACTCCATCTTCAGACTTGGAACCGTCCGTCAGTGAAAATTTTCTGATAGGATGGGAGTTTTGAACTCAGCTCAGCATACAACGCCTTGTATGCCAGAGAGCTGGTGGACTCTTTGCGAAAAGCTGCAAGATCAAAACGAATGTCTGGTGTGAAAAAAGGTCACGGAGGCTCATCTGGAAACTTGGAAAAATCAGACACAACTCCTAGGTCTAGACCTGCATTCCGTGCGTGAGGCTGCATACGAAGGCCAAACGACGGAATACAGGTAGGGGGTTTTTTTCGAATTTTTTTTGGAACTGAGGGTCAAAGACACAGTCATAGGCAGGGTTTTCTGGTTCAGAGAACAGTCTGATATAGTAGTTCAAAGATAGTTTCAACCTGCGGTTGGACAGTGAGGGTTCACCTGCCTCTGCGTACAGGCTGTACACAGGGGTGGTGCGGAATGCTCCAAGACAGAGACGAAGCCCTTGATGGTGGATAGGGTCTAAGAGTTTTGAGGTAAGACGGTCTTGCAGAGCCGTACACAGCACAACCATAGTCCAGTTTGGAACGGACCAGGGCTCTGTAGAGGTGCAGCAAAGTTTTCTTATCAGCGCCCCAGTCAGTGTGTGCTACGACCCGCAGAATATTCAGAGCTTTCTGGCAAGAAGTTTTGAGGTTTTTAATATGGCTGAGAAAGTTCAGTTTTTGATCAAAAATAACCCCCAGAAATTTAGCTTCCTTAACAGCTGGAATGGTGGACTTATCCAGAAGAATTTCAGGATCAGCAAAAAATTGACGAAAATTGTGAAAATGGATTGACTGGGTTTTGGTACGTGAAAAAGTAAACCCGTTTTCCTCGGCCCACTGTTGAATCCTGTTGACACAAAGTTGGAGTCGCCGCTGTACGCTGGCGTAAGAAGCTCCAACTGCGTACAGCGCGAAGTCGTCAACGAACAAAGAAGACTCAGAGCCCTGGCCTACCGATTTCACAATGTCATTGATTTAATGCTGAAAAGGGCAGGAGAAAGGATGCTCCCCTGAGGTACACCCAACTCCTGCCCATGGATGTCCGAGAGTGTAGTGCCAACACGCACCTGGAACTGTCGATCAGCCAGAAAGTTTTTTCAATAAACATAGGCAGATAGCCACGAAAACCAAGTTTATGCAAATCCATAAGGATCCCTGATTTCCACGTGGTGTCATACGCTTTTTCTAGGTCGAAAAAGATAGCGACCACATGCTGCTTATTGACAAAGGCGTTGCGGATGGTGGTTTCTAGACGGATTAAATGGTCAACTGTCGAGTGGTACTTGCGGAACCCGCACTGTTCACTGGCCAAAAGGCCGTCGGTTTCCAGCTTCCACATCAGACGGGAGTTGACCATCTTTTCCATCAGCTTACACAGGCAGCTGTCAGAGCTATTGGGCGATAGTTTGATGGGTTGGTAGGGTCCTTTCCAGGTTTGGGGATTGGAATGATCAGGGCTTTCCGCCAGGAGGGCGGGAAGCACCCTGTGGTCCAGATATGGTTATAGACTTTGAGAAGGGTCTGGAGACAGCTTTCTGGAAGGTGTTTCAAAACCTGATAATGAATGTCATCCAGACCAGGGGCAGAGTCATTGCAGGTTTGCAAAGCTGATTTTAGTTCGCTGATCGAGAAAGGCAGATTGTAAGCTTCAGAGTTGTCTGATGTGAAATTGTATGAAGATTTCTCTCTAATTTGCTTGTTTCTTAAAAAGGCTGCAGATTTATTTAAAAGAGGAGTTCTGCTGGATGGTGGAGGCCAACAGATTGGCAACAGCTTGTTTGTCAGTGATCAAAGCATCGGCAAGTTTCAGGTGATGAATGGAGGGGTTGGTGTTCTTCCCTTTGATTTTTCTGATGATGTTCCAAACTTTTTTCTTTGAAGTTTTAGATGTCAGTCCGGAGCAGAAGTTTCTCCAAGACCGACGTTTACTGATTTTGAAAGTATGTCTCGATTTAGCACGGAGTTTCTGATGGGCTCGGGCGTTAGGACCAGAGGGTCGTTGTATACCTGACGCTGAGCCCGTTTACGTACTTTTGAAATTTGTTGGCAGTCAAAACCAGGGGGTCTTTGGCATTTGGGGTTTGTTTGAGGAAGTTGGAATGGAGGCCTTGGCGCATTTTATGAGGATATTGGAAACCGTTTCTGCGGGATCCGGACTTTGTAGAACTTCCTCTCTGTGAGTTCCCCACGGACAGTTCCTGCAAAAAGATCCCAGTTCGCCTTGTTGAAATTTAGATGTTCTGGAACAGTGCGGCTTTCAGTTATTTTGGATTTTAGAACAATTGGAAAATGGTCACTCCCATGCAGATCGTCAAGTGCCGACCACTCATAGTCCAGGACCAGCGAGGGGTCGCACACTGACAGATCCAAACATGAGAGAGCACCAGTAGCAGAGTGGAGGAAGGTTGGAGATCCATCATTAAGACAACACAGGTCAAGCTCTGAGAAGACGTTTTCCAGAAGGAGACCTCTAGACGAAGTATCAACGCTACCCCAAAGAGGATTGTGCCTGTTGAAATCGCCCAACAGCAAAAAAGGTCGTGGAAGCTCCTCAATCAGGCTGACCAGTTCTTGTCGACTGATGGATACAGAAGGAGGCAGATATAGACAACAAATAGTGACCGTTTTATGCAGAGAGACTCTGGCAGCTAAAGCTTGGAGGGGAGAACTGAGGTAGACAGGGCTAAAAACAGAAGAGATTGTGGATAAGCAACGACACACCACCCGTCACTCCAACTGCAGAAGGCTGTGCTGGTTTAGAAAGAACATTAAAACCCGATAAAGAAAAAGATTTGTCAGAGCGTATCAGAGTCTCTTGAAGAGAGCTAAGACAGCAGGTTTTAAATGTTGACAGAGGAGCTGCAGCTCTTCAAAATTAGAATTCAAACCTCGAATGTTCCAGTGAGATATTGAATCCATGAGGATGGAGAGATGGCAACAGACTTCTCAGTCCATTACTGTCTCATCATCATCCGACTGCAAAGGAGAATATGGATTGCGTGTTTCCAAACTGAAATGTCTTTTCTCTGGACTTTTTTTTTGGTTTTCTTGGAAGCTCCGGAGGCAGATGATGGGCAATCCACCTCAATGACCTCTACACCAGAGGGCTTCCCTGGGATCGTGCCTTGATGAGGCACCGCTTGGGGGCCGCGAGTGCCCTTGGGAGGAACAGGGTTTTTTTTTTTGGGGGGAAGGGGAGCTGTCGAAGCAGAGAGTCTCCCAACCTGTGTCTGCTGGGCAGATGGGAGGCAGCAGGTTTTACGCCACCACCATGGGAGTTTATCACAGGGGTAGCGGATTTCTTGCCTCCGCTGGGGGCAGATGGTTTCGATTGCAGAGTCTTGGAAAAACTAAAGGTGTCTGTCTGACAGGAGACAGATACTGTAGAAACTTGTTTCACAACCTGAGAATAGGACTTGTTCGGATGCTGCGGACTGCCCAGAACCAACCTTTTTGCCTCGTGGAATGGAATCTTTCTTTCTGTCTTCACCCTTTGGATACTACTTTCCTGGCGCCAAACCGGACACTCTCGAGAGGAGGATGGGTGGCCGCCTCCGCAGTTTGCACAACGCGCCGGATGAACGCACGGCATCTCGTGGCTCGGTTGGCAGCAGACGCCACAAATCTCCTCCCCAGAGCATCGATCCCGCACATGGCCAAACTTCTGGCACCGGAAACAACGCATCGGGGATGGAACATACAGGCTAACCTTGACGTTCAAATAGCCCACCTTGATAGACTGTGGCAGCGAAGGGGGGTGCAGAAGGTCAGAAAGAGGGTATTTGTTGGCACTCTTTCAGAACCCTTGCGAATTGTGACTCTTCGCACATCCATGACTCCCTGGGATTTCAGTTCGAACCTTATCTCATCCTCCGATACTCCTTCAAGTCTGGGCAGCGAATGACTCCCTTTGAAGAATTTAGGTTCTTGTGAGGCGACACTTTGATTTTTCGGTCAACAAGTTGTAGATTTCAGGAGCCGATCTGATTGACATTTTGTACCACATTCCACCGAAATGACCCATTTCTCAGACGTTTGATTGATTTTAGGTTTCCTGACAGACAACTGAAACCTTTCTGGATTGCAAAGGGGCT
>JADBJO010034598.1:0-13255 GCA_016801955.1 Conus betulinus
GAGAATTCCAAAGGCAGATCACAAAACCATCATCGTCCAGCAGCTCCACGATCTGTCCCTTGTCCGGATCTCCACACCAAATGTCAATGGCTTCGGTCTCCCAAAGGAACCTACAAATGCACGGACTGAGCCAAACCACGTGTACACATCGGGGCTTTGTTTCCTCTCAACCCCTCACGGGTTACCTTAAGAGGGGCTTTTGTCAAAGTCTAATCAACAAAGTTTTAGCAGGGACAACATGAGAACTAAAATACACAGTGAAAGCCTTGTCAAAACCCTCTCATCACCACAAGTCAAGATATTTACAACTGTAGACATCACTTGGACGTCAGGATCCTATGTGGCCGTCGACAAACAAATGTCTGACGGGCCACGGAACTGTCCATTAGGAATGCTCGTAAGGCT
Source organism: Conus betulinus (assembly GCA_016801955.1). Lineage (NCBI taxonomy): Eukaryota > Metazoa > Mollusca > Gastropoda > Neogastropoda > Conidae > Conus > Conus betulinus. Next base: position 406 of record JADBJO010034598.1, read on the forward strand.
GGCAAGAAAATTCACTTTTTCAGAGTCTAAGCCAATCGCAAGGGGTCAGAACGTCCCAGGAATTAATTCTCCAACAGAAGATGGTTTGAGAGAGGAAATTCCACCAAGTTAAAACAGATTTTCCAAAACAAAATTGCTTTGAACTCTTTCTTTGGCTATATTTCAGAAGCAAACAGAAGCTTAGGATTCATGCTGATAAACCATCTTGAAAGATGCATCTGCAAGATCCTTACTAAAATTAAAAGTTCAAAATTTAATATGCTATCTGCACAATAAAGGCCACAAGACAAAAGTAGTTTTTGAAACTCTGAACAGTGAAGGTCAGAAAGACGATTTAATGATTTTGTTTCTGTATGGTGTGGGCCAGCAAATTTGGCTATGACCAGTCATGTATAAAGCACAGCGGACAACAAAAAGACAACAGGGTCACTGAATAAAGAAAAAAAAAAAAAAAGTGATTCATTGGTGGAAAGCGTCTCTTACGCTTTTTGCTTTTTTGGTGGTACAGCATGTTCAGAACTGGACCACCACCAGTATGGACCAGTCAATCTCCCAGGCCCATATACAGGGTGGACTGGAAACTTGGTCCACAACCGTCCCATTCCAGACAAAATCTTGAGAAACCTCTCCCCCAGATACCTTCACACTTAAAAGTCTTTCAAGCAGGTACCTTGGAACGTTTCACTAACTCACCTGAGCCGTTTTGTTCAGTATTTCAGTACAGCAGCTGTTCCTTTTAGACAGGAGTTTGTTCATGGGAAAAGGGAGGGAACATGACCCATGTTGACGGTCCTGGCAGATAGGAGGCCCACAGAAAGGGGCAGCATGCTCACGTCTTGTTTCAGAGCCCTTGTCACACAAGATGAAGGCCATATCGGGGCTGTAACTTCAAAGACATTCCCAGTTTAAAGCCACAAACACGCACGCAAGTCTGAAATTACAATAAACTGCTACTTTTACGAATGGAAGAATGCCACATTTTTTTTTTCTTTCTTAGAAGAGCAGTGGGCATTGTCAATTGGGAATCAAAGCAGATCAAGATCATATTAAGAAGCTATCATTTTCCATCGTCAATATTTCAGTGGGTTGTTTGGCCGTAGGAACGCTATTTATTAAAAGGGATTTTTTGCCGTCGATTTACTTAAAATTGATTCTTGTACGGTTAAGTAATGTTGCTGCTGCGTAGCCCAGCCGACTGCAAGGGTCTATGTCAGGGCTGTTACAGGCATAGAAATCAAGCCCTTTGCTAGCAGACTGACGTCCCCGTCTTGCAGCTCGTTCAGCCCCCAGGATTGAAGGTAAAAAAAAAAAAGGAGGCGGGGGGAGGTTTTGTCAACAGATGCCCCAGGATAGTAGGTGGAAGTGGGAGTGGGAACAGATTCCCCCAGGACAGGAGTGTGGAAGAGGGACAACAGAGCCCCGGACACGCACGGTGGAAGAGGGACAACAGATTGCCCCAGGACAGTAGTGGAAGAGGGACAACAGATTCCCCAGGACAGTAGGTGAAAAAAGAGGGACAACAAATGCCCCGGGACATGAGTATGGAAGAGGGACCACAGATGCCCCAGGAACAAAGTGTGTGGAAGAGGGAAACATATACCCCAGGACCAAAAGGGTGGGAAGAGGGACAACATAAATGCCCCAGGACAAAGTGTGGAAGAGGGACAACAACTAATGCCCCAGGGACAAAGTGTGAAGAGGGGACAACAGATGCCCCAGGACAGTAAGGTGGAAGAGGGGACAACCAGTGCAGGCAGGACGTCAGTAGGTGAAGAGGACCAACAGATGCCCAGGGACAGTAGGTGGAAAGAGGGACCCAAACAGCTGCCCCGGGACACGGAGTAGGAAGAAGAAAGCGGGAAACAGATGCCTCCAGGACAAAGTGTGGAAGAGGGACAAACATCTGCCCCAGGACAAAGTGTGGAACGAGGCAACAATCATGCCCCAGGAAAAGTGTGTTGGAAGAGGGACAAACAGATGGCCCCAGGACAAAGTGTGGGAAGAGCAACAGATTCAGATGCCCCAGGACGTAAGGGTGGAAGAGGGCCAACAGATTGCCCACGACCAGTTAGGTGGAAGAGGGACAAACAGAGGGCCCCAGGGACAGTGAGGTGGATAAGAGGGCACAACAGATTCCCCCATGCACAGTAGGTGGAAGAGGGAACAACCGATGCCCCAGGACAGTAGGGGGAAGAGGGACACAGATGCCCCCGGACAAGTGTGTGGAAGAGGGACAACAGATGCCCAGGGCCCACAAGGTGACCTCAGCATTCCCACGTCCCTTGCTGCGAATTCCATACAAGGTTTGGGTCAGGGAGAACATAACTATGCCTTGATTTGTGCCCAGAACCATCGAGTAGGACACCGGCCTGTGTTGCCCCCAATAGGTAAGGCAGAGTACAGCATGCTGGCTGACACAGATGGCAGTGTGACGAGAGTTTTTTACACTTGTAACCTTTGGTCAGAACCCGAGTGGCTTGAAAATTTTTCTGCGTAAAACAATTCATGTGAATGCAAGATAAAAAAAGTGCTCATGGATCTGATGATCTCTTGCCGAGGACAATGCCTGCAGCTTTGGACCTATCCACCCAAAAAGGTGTGATCAACGCTGCCACTTTAATGCCAACATCAGTTTGTTTCGTAATGTCGTCGAGGTGCTTTAAAGAAACAGGTTGTTCAATACATTTTTAAAGCCTAGCTGACCACAAGGAACCATTATCTTAGTCATGGTGCTATGCAATGCAATGGACTCGCGTGCTCTGCGTGTTATGTGTTGTGCGTGCGCGTGCGTGCGTGCATGATTTTTGTGTTTTATTTTCTGTTGATCATGGTTCTTCAGTTTATTGTTGACTATGCACGTATTGTAATTATGTTTATTATCAATTTCGTTAGTATCATTAGTACCCTCCACCCACCACACCCCCCCCTTTTGCTGTTTGGGGGGCTTTTGTGTTTGGCCTTTTATCCCCATTCTTTCTGTTTCAAGGCAGGTCTTATTATTTAACTAGAAAGTGATTTCTTATTAGTGGTTATTGGTATTTATGTATACGACGTTGTTTGTTTTATGACTGTTTATTATTAGTCATTAGCTCATTAGCGGTTATGGGTTTGTTACCATTATTCGGTTCACTCATCTAATCATGTTTGTACTATTATATTCCTGTTATTGATGGATGATTGATGAGGATGATGATGATGATGATGATGACTGATGATGGATTATGCATATACTTACTACTACTACTACTACGTTATTATTGGTAATCCAGCTCGACTGTCTATTGATGTTCAATTAGTGGCTGTGTTTAGTGTTAAGTTGAATTAGGATTACGTTTATTGTTGTTAAACGTGTTGTGATTAGTTATTCTTATCATTGACTCAGTAGTAAGAGTACGTATTTTTAGTCCCCTTTCCACCACCTCCGCCTTACTTTTCTTATTTTTTTTTTTTTGTTTTTTTTTGGGGGGGGGAGCTGTGTTTTTGGCGCCACGCCCACCCTCTGCTATTTGTGGTTAAGGTGGTCCTTTATTATCATTTCACATTATTAACGTTATTGGGGATTATCCTTATTAGTCAGATAATTGTGTTTGTTGTGGTTTAGATTTATGTTTATTCATCTACTGTTTAAGTTTTGTTAGGAGATGATTATTTTATATTATATTAGTGATATTTTATGTAGTTGGTATGAGTGCGATCCCTTGTTTACCGGGTTTCATTATTAGTACTATTATGTCGACTATTTATTGGTTATAACCCTAATATTATTGTTATTGGTATATCATTGTTGTTATTAAAGCATGTTTGATATTAGTAGGCTAAATTCCTTCCACCTCAGAAACATCAGGCGTATACGGGCATCTCCCGGCGGGACAAGGGTGACCAAACACAGAAGTTCTGTCTCGCGCTGGCCTGCCCTCCATGTATACCCTGCTGAGACGGCGCTTGGTTGCAATGGCTGGGCCATGTCAATGTTGGTTAGTATTTCTTATCATTTCAGGTTTCCATTATTGGTTATTACTTGTGTTTTATGTTGTGTTGATTTTTGTTTATTATCATGTTGATTAGGATTAACGTTTAATTGTTTATTATATTGTTGTAATTATGTTATATTAGTATCATTACGTTTATTAGTTACTTTTTTTTTAATCCCCTCCACCACACCCCCCGCCTTTGCTATTATGGGAGGCTATTGAGTGTTTTAGGCCGTTCTGTCGGTACTTAATTACTTTAATCGCTTATGTGTTGTTGGACTGGGTATTATACATACATCAGGGTTGTTATTTACTTATGATTATATTATGTTATTCTCGATAAGTGTTATAATTGAGTTTTATGTTTGTGTTGATTATTATGTTTATCCATGGTAATTAGTTTTCAACAGGTTTGTCATGATTGTTTATCAGGTGGGTAAGGAAAGGTGATGTCGCTTATAGCTCAGGCCCTAGCCGACCACAAAGGGCCATAATCAGGGCTGTGACCACTGTTAAAAATCAACTCACATCACAAAACAAAAAAAAAAACAAAACTTGTCACATATGTCTTAAACCATGTCATGTCCCAGATGCTCCATTAGTGTGCAGAATCAAGAGGGCTGCATACATTTGACGTGTTTTTTCACTACAAAACAAACAGCCAACGACCAAAAACTTGGGTTTATATTGTGACCAAGGGATTATTAACAAGCAATGTGCAAGGCAAATGTGTTATTTTGAACATATTTCTTGCCCGTGCCATTCACGTTTTGGACAAACATTGAACTGACCATGAAACATGTGAATTTCAGACAAAGGGTTCATGTCTCTTGTCTTTTGAGTTGTTTTCTTCTTTTTATCTTGATTGTGGTCCACATCGGAGTAACCCTTTTAGTTTTTTCAATTGTTTTATTTTTTACTGGTCTTGTTGTTTTGTTGTTCTTGGTTGTTGTTGACACAGAGTGTTGCGTTAACTCCTGACAACAGATTCATACCAAAACACTTGAAATGGATACAAAAAGACATAAGCAAGCATGTGCAACACACACAACCACACACCAACACACACACACACACGCACCACACACACACACACACACACGCACAACACAAGCGCACAACACACGCACACACACACCATGTCAACACATGTTGTCCCAGTGAAACGAAGACTAACGAAAATTAGCAAAACCCTTTTATGCAATCGGGGGAAAATGCTGACTGCTTCTCCCTAGTGCTGCAAAAAGACTTGCCAAAAACCACAGAAACTTGACACGCGACAATTGTCAAACAACCAGATTGCCAACATCGGTCAAAGCAAAATTAGGGGCGATGCGGTATTTTTTTTGGCTCGCCCCACTCCTCCCCCCCCCCCCTCCCCCCCCGCCTCTCCCTTCCTTTCGGTTTTTTTTTTTTTTTTAATCTTTTTTCATGATGGGATTTGCACAGTCCAGCTACGTCGTCTCTTAAGTCGAATCCCGTTAGTGGCTGATGAACGGGTACAGTGTTTGAAAAAAAATTCATTCACTACACTGACTCACCTAACCTTCATTAATACCACGAGTGGTGGATCGATCATCTTTTCTCTCTCTCTCTCTCTCTCTCTCTCTCTCTCTCTCTCTCTCTCTCCTCTCTCTCTCTCTCTCCGCTGTTACCAAACTTGTTGTTTTGGAATAGTCACAGACTCGCTCTTTTCCTCCCCTTCCCATTCCAACCCCACCCCCCCCCCACCCCCACAAGCTCCCCCACCCATACCCCCCCCCCCCCCCAATCCACACACACCCACACAACCCCCGCCCTGCTATTCGACATAGACGAAGGTTATCATGACATTAGAATTAAAACAAATGTTTACGGAGCAGGGAGATTCTCTCCTAGGGGGTAGGGGGAGGGGGGGGGGGGGACGATCTCCAACAGCACCCAGCAGCAGCAATAGCAGCCGCAAATACCGTCCACGTTGCGGTATACAGCATTAATTGCAGTAAAACCGCAAGAGCAGACCAGACTCTTCACGAAGACCACCTCGCGCCGCAAGTCCACGCGGTTACCCCGGTCAAGACGTCTTCTATACGTCTTCCCAGCAATCCATTTACATGGAGCAATCAACAATCCTGCTGCTTGCCTTGATGACCATCGATCCACGGCATAATCTGATTAGGATAGGATCCTTGACGCCGTACCAGCAGCGAGGATGCCGTGTGCGAGACAGTACAGGTCGGAGGAGGAATCCTTGGGCGGGATGACCTAGTTGCTAACCCACACCGGCTTTTCACCTTACACGCCACCAGCCCGCGTTCAGCTCACTGGAAATGTTTTGCAACGTGAACAGGCGGAAGGATTGGGGGTCCCCCCCTCCCCCCTCTCTCTCTCTCCTGTTCTGTTCAAAGTGGGTGTGTGTGTGTGTGTGTGTGTGTGTGTGTGGTGTGTTTAATGTTGAGTGCGAGATCCATTGCTTTTAATGTTGAGTGCGAGATCCCGGGTTAGTTGTAAACTGAAACGACTGCAAGATGACGCTTTCTTTCGCCGACTGTCTATATTTGGGCATGGATGGCGCTTAAGTGCACGGGATCTGCACTACATCTTCTACATCCGACCGCACTCTCTTAAAAGCTCATAGCTTCGACTTGCCAGTGCGAATTCTCGATGCTTTCGAACACTACCCGGGAAACCAGGGGCTTTTCTTCGTCCAGCGATCTGCAGGAGTGAGTAAAGACTACTGTTGACTACAGTGATGGGACCGGAGCATATCCGTCAGACCCTACATACACTGGCGGACCGGCACTTCGGCGGTTGCTTAAAAAAAAAAAAAAAAGGTCTGTGCCTTCCGCTCCACCGGCGCCTAGCTGATTAACACGAGACGAGCCAGGCACGTGCGGCGCAGTGCACCCCCACCCGTTTCGTCGCTCTGCTGCCACTGCCCGCTGCTTGCCTGTGATCATCGAATCGACCCTTGCCGAGAGAGTTGCCCGCCAGTCAGTAGTGGCCCTGCCTAAACCTCTTCGCCCTGGCCTCCTTGTCTGCCTGCCATCCGGTACGCACACTCTCAAAAAGCGGAGGCGCTGACCGGTAGCAGCCACAGATGGTGGACAACGGCACCGACGTCCCAGCCCGAATTGCCCGCCCCCCCCCCCCCCCCCCCCAACATCCCCCATCTCCCCACACCGTCCCCCTTCTGCCCCCCTCCCCCCCCCCCCACATCCTCTCATCCCTCCGTCCCCCTCCTCCCCCCGTCCCCCTCCTCCCCCCCACCCCTTCCCCCCTCCCCCTCCCCTCCGCTGTTGAGGACAAGCCATGGCTAGTCCAGGACGGACAGTTTCGGCAAGCCCCGTATACCCTTGATGATGGACGATTTGAGGTTACCGGCAGGCAGCATAGGCTAGCCTGCACTGAGAAACGGTCGTCGCTGTCGTTGTCATTGTCGTCGTCGTCGTCTTCGTCATCGTCATCATCATAGTCGTCGTTATCGTCGTCGTCATCGTCACTCATTATAGTCGTCGTTGTCGTCGTCATTGTCATCATCATCATCATCATCATCATCATCATCATTCAGTGTCGTCGTCGTCGTCGTCGTTGTCGTCGTCGTCGAAACAGAGTCATCGTCGTCGTTGTCGTCGTCACCATCATCATCGTTGTCGTCGTCATCATCAATCATCATCATCATCATCAAATCATCATCATCTTCACCACCACCACCACCACCACCACCACCACCACCACTATCATCATCATCATCCCATCATCATCATCATCATCATAATCGTCATCATTACGATATCATTATGTGACTGTAGGTTATAGGTGCCGTGTTAGAAACAGGCGGTTAGGTACAAACATTGTCAACGTCAAAAGCCTACAATCACTCTTTAGAGACAGTAATCTCTCTTGAGTGCGTTAATTGTAAAATAGTCCCTTTTTTTCCTTTTTTTTTTTTTTGTTTGGTTTTGTTTGGTTTTTTTTGGTCAGATTGCTTCTATCTATTGCTTATTAATCAGTTCTTTCCTGCATGTTTGTTCGATATTGCGCCATAATGTTAATCTCCATTAAAACAAGGAAGAGAGTTACAATGGCTTGTGCGCATGCGCACTGAAATGTCATAACACTGGAAAAAAAAAAAAAAGAAAGAAAAGGAAAAAGAAAGAAAAAAAAGAGACGGCTTACTTTTCTTTTAATGCCACGAGTACGGGTAGGTGTCAAAATGACCATTTTCGTCGCACACATGGGGGTGGATCAGTCAGTTCATAAAAGCGGCGAGGACTTGGGATTGACGGGGGGGGGGGGGGGGGGGGGAGGATAGTGAGGCGGAGGGAGGTGAGGGGGAGGGGCTTGAAAGCTTACAGTGTAAATCAAAGGCACAAAATCCTGGAAATTGCTAGGGGGCTCAAAAGGCATATCCCTGACCCCCGTAACTTTTAGATTATTAAAACACAAAATACCACAAATATGATGATATCCAAACGCCAGAGGAAACAATCTAAAACTACGTTTTAAAAAAATGTCTGTATAATTATGTTGTTTTTTAAGCTGGAGCGGATACAAATGCACCCAGTGACCCCCCCCCCCTCTCTCTCTTTCTCTCTCCCCTTCCCACCCCCCCTACCTAGACACAGCTTACACTTGAATCAACAACAAACTCAACAATAGGTCTTTTTTTTTAATGGCAAAGTCGGAACAACAACTGTGATATGCTCAAAGACATAACAAGTTAGACAGGGCTTGTATCGGTAAGGTAATGTCGCTTTAAAGCCCAGCCGACCGCAAAGAGCCAAAATCAGGGGCTGTCACCATGTATGCTTATAACACGTCGTCAATACTGCTTCTCTCTTGCGACGACAAAGCAGTGCTATTACAATTTTGTATGCTTTATACCAAGATGGCTCAGGGATGGCGGTTTTTGTCTTCTGTTAATAAATCTTGATGCATGTTTGTGTGTGGCTGTTGGAAGGAACTATGGGCCATGAAACAACATGCGAAGATGAAGTTGGCAGCGATATGCCATGTATATCTGCATCACTGAATGTACAAGCAGTGATAAAGCATTCCGAGGAACACGCGACGAACAGAAGATGGATACTCTCTCTCTCTCTCCTCTCTCTCTCCTCTCTCTCTCTCTCTCGTCCCATCCGCCCCTCCCCGTCACACTACCATCGCCACCCCTCTCTCTCTTTCATTGATCTCCACTCCTCCCCATCCACTCCTAGTTCTTTTCCACCATCCCACTCCTCTCTGTCTGTCTGTTTGTCTGTCTGTCGGTTTTATTTGGCCTGAGCCAATGTTCGGGAGTGTAGCGAGCAGGGAAAGCCGCTGCCGTGTGACATCGCCTCGCGAAGAGTGGCGCGACGTGATTGGATGTCCTTCAATTAGCTGGATGGTCTCGACGACAGGCTCTCTCGGCCCCAGCCATCATCATGCCCACGGCACCGAGGCTGCCCAAGGCGCACGCGCAGCTCTCGTAGAGATTGGAACGATGATGTACATTAGCTGTCTGTGACTGCGTGTCGATTGTTGCCGCTGTTAACTTGCTTTTTGCCGCCGCCTTCGCTTTGCTGCTGGCTACTACTACTGCTGCTACTACTGCTTGCTGCTTGCTTGGTTGCTTGCTGACTGCTTGCTTGCTGACATGCGCCGTTGCTGCTTTCCGGTCATGTGGGTTTGTCAGTGAGGGTTCTCTTCCCTGAGTTAAACTGGTTCGTCCGGGTTCGGTTTTAATTGAGGTCGGGGGGGGGGGGGGGGGGGGGGGGGGGGCGAGGGGGGGGGGGGCCGGAGGGGGGGGGGGGGGGTCATGTGAGGGCGGAGTTGAGTTTACGGGTCAGACGGTATAAACCGTTATTGACGATGTGTTGATGCTGTAACTACTGCTGCTGCTACCGCTGCTGTTGCTGTGTTGCTGCTGCTGCTGTTGTTGCTGCTGTGTTGCTGCTGCTGCTGCTGCTTTTTCTGCGTCTTTTGCATGTGTTAATCTGGACTGACGTGTTTCTTCGTGTTTTGTCTGTCTCTAATACATATTGCATTTTTCTTTTTTTTTTTTTTTTTTTTAGGAAATTTTGTGCTAATGCTCTCTCTCTCTCTCTCTCTCTCTCTCTCTCTCTCTCTCTCTCTATCTCTCTCTATCATGTGTCTAAATGCGCTTTAAATTAAATACATGTCTATAACAAACCAGACAAAAAGCGTCAAAACATATCGACAGATTCTCCTTTTTTTTTTTATCTATGGAGAAAAAATTCAGCTGTCATAACAGAAAAAGTTTACAGGATTATAATTGATAATGATTTGTAGTGCGCTGATCATATTATCGACGTGTGCAAGCGAGTATCTCAAAAAGGTTATTTCAGTCAATCAAAATTTAATACTTTCTTTACATCCATAACTTTTTCAAACGCACATCCAGTTTTCATTGACAAACAGGTGATTCTTTCAGTGCGACTGTCCTTGACCCCCTAGCCATATTATACAAGCAGCTTTTAAAACGGTATTTGAAAGAACTCCACCAGGTAACAAGGACAAACGAATCACAAAACAAAACACGACGCGTTTCGACCTCTTAGATCTTCAGGCAAGGCAGTAACAACACTCAGGACAACGAATATGAAGAACGAGCAATCATTCATCTGGTCAAATTAACAACGTCAAACGTTGTTGCTTCTGAAATCCTGCCCATTGTTTCTTTATAATTATAAGACAGTTGAGAGTCTTCCATTTAATTAAAGACTGGAATACAATAAGGCAATATCAGTACACAAGGAAGTTACTGGTAATGATCTTTCACGTATCATAGATAGTTTGCTAGTTAAAGACGACGGATATTTTCATCAATTGTCGATGACTCTCCCCAGAAAAGACCCACACCCCCCCCCTTTTTTTTTTTTTTAGATCAGACGTTACGTTTAGTGCTAAGCCACGAGACCCTCTTTTTAAGTTCTCTCATCTTAGTCATAAATTCATCTATCCATCAGCTTTAAATCATGCGCTGTGTGGCCCTCAAAATTAGGTATGTCGTGTAGGCTAGCCTCGTATATGGACTAGTCCGCACGCAGTTACACCTCTTTGATGAAACTGAAACTTAGTGGCGAGCCTTACTGGAACAACTTTGCCTTGTAATTAAAACACATAACCAGTCGTTAGGTGCTCATTAAAATGTCTGTGTTGTATAACATGGAATTAGGAGTAGGCTGTCTTTTTCATCAATCGATTCCCTGTATTAATAGGCATTCCATCTCTTTTCTCGTTAAAAAATGATACCCTCTATCGTTTGGTGCCTGTTTGTTGTTGGTGTTGTGTTGTTGTTATTGTTGGTGCTGCTGCTGCTGCTCTGCTGCTGCTTGTTGATGCTGCTGTTGTTTGTGTTGTTGTCTTACCTGTCGTTGTTGAATCATATGTAAGCCTAGCCACTGTCTCCATGTTGTGTTGACGTGTACTCTCTCTCTCTTCTATTTGTGTGTGTGTGGTGTGTGTGTGGGTGTGGTGTGTGTGTGTTGTGCGCGCGCTTTGCGAGCGCGCGAGCGCAGTGTGCGCGCGCGTGTGTGTGGTGTGTGTGTGGTGTGTGTGTGTGTGTGTGTGTGTGTGTGGTGTGTGTGTGTGGTGTGTGCGTGTGTGCCTCTGGATATTTAGTTGTATGTCAATTGGATATTGTTAAGGATCTCTCTCTCTCTCTGTTCTCTCAGCCTCCTCTCTTCTCTCTCTCTCTCTCTCTCTCTCTCTCTCTCTCTCTCTCTCGCGTCGTTTATTCTTTAATCATAGCTCCACTGAATGACAAACATGGGGCGTATAATCTGTGTGGGAAGTGAGGACATGTAAGGATTTTTTTTTCATTCATTTTTTTTATTGTTTTTGTGTCTCGTTTTTTGGTGTGTTTTTTTTTCTGTATTTTTCAGTCATTTTTTCAATTTTTTCTTATTATATTTTTTTTGTCATGAAGGCTGGATGTTAAAAATCATTATTTATGTTTATGTCACTTACCTTCTGAAAATAAGTATCCCGCAAAAAGGCATTATTCATGTTTATCGTTTTGGTACCCTTTTAAATCACACACCACACAAACACACAACACACACCTAACACACCACACCACCCACACACAAACACACACACACACACCTTTCCCTCCTCACGTCTTTATTACTCTCTCTCTCTCTCTCTCTCTCTCTCTCTCATCTCTCTCTCTCTCTCTCCTCAAAAGAAAAAATCGATTTTCTTTAAGTAATGTCGCCCACTATGTTCCCGCCTTTGTGACCTATTTACCTTCTTTGTTCTGGAAACGCATCTGTTGGCAGATGCAGAGAGAGAGAGAAAGCTAAGATAGAGGAGAGAGGAGGAGAAGGAGGAGAGAGGGAGAGAGACGAGAGAGAGAGAGAGAGTGGACTGTGTGTGTGTGTGCGTGCTGCTGCGTGAGGTGCTTGCGTGCTGCGTGCGTGAGGTGTGCGTCGTGTGTGTGTGTGGTGTGTGGGTGTGTTGCTGTGTGTGTTTGTGTTTGGTGTAATGAACGAAGACGGGAAGGTAGATGGCACCGTTACGTTTCTTAAGTAATTTTTTTTTCCGTTTTTCTTTAAAACCTGGGCAGTCATGCATGAAAGTCGGAACAGCTTGGTCCTCTGTCCAGCCATGGTTCTCTTCCACTTGTAACGTTATCGATAGTTGAATGAACTGAGACTCACACTGTGCAGACGGAGAGTCTAGGCTTTGTGTTCAGTGAGGCGGCGTTGTTCTTTTCCTTTGTTTGTCGTTTTGTGCTTTTCATGGACAGGATTAGAAATGTTAATATGGTTGACAGTCCGAAAGGTTCCAGTGTTCACCGCGGGATTAATAATCAGACTTAAGACTGAAAGGTAATTTCCCTATCGTCCTGTATAGTGTATAGTGTTCCCCTCTCTCTCTCTCTCTCTCTC
>JADBJO010034599.1:0-13255 GCA_016801955.1 Conus betulinus
CTCTTTTTCTCTTGAATGGCGAAGCATGATCAGGATGGGGACAATGAGTTGTGTCACTCAATGAAGTCTGATCACAATGGACAATGAGTTGTGTTACTCAGTGAAGCATGATCAGGATGGACAATGAGTTGTGTCACTCAGTGAAGCATGATCAGGATGGACAGTGAGTTGTGTCACTCAGTGAAGCATGATCAGGATGGACAATGAGTTGTGTCACTCAGTGAAGCATGATCAGGATGGACAGTGAGTTGTGTCACTCAGTGAAGCATGATCAGGATGGACAATGAGTTGTGTCACTCAGTGAAGCATGATCACGATGGACAATGAGTTGTGTCACTCAGTGAAGCATGATCAGGATGGACAATGAGTTGTGTCACTCAGTGAAGCATGATGATGATGGACAATGAGTTTGTGTCACTCAGTGAAGCATGATCAGGATGGACAATGAGTTGTGTCACTCAGTGAAGCATGATCATGATGGACAATGAGTTGTGTCACTCAGTGGATCAGTGCAAGAAAACACAGCACAGTCAAAGTCATGAAGATCATTTTGAAGCTGGTCATTTTTTTTTTTCCAGTCATGACTTCAATGTACATGTCCGTGGCTACCAGTACCAGTCGGTTTAGTTGTGTTGTGCTTCGTCTGAATCATTTTTGTCTTGCACAAGCCATGTCTCTCTTTTTTCTTGGCTGCAAAAATATGGGTTTTTTTTTTTTTTACTCTCTCATACACATGCATTTTTATTTGTTTATGTTTTGTTGTTGTTGTTGAGATTTTTTTTTTTTTTTTTTTTCAGGGTTGCCATGAGTTGGTGAGCATAGAGAATGTTCACTTCGGGGGGGGGGGGGGGGGGGGGATGGAGATTATGATCAGGTTTATATATATGTGAATTATGATTTTTGATTTATGATTTTCAGGTTGGCATAGAGAAAACCATTGATTTTCACAGTATTTGTGTGAGGAGAAGTTTGGTATATGTTCCAAAAAGATTCTTAACAGAGACAGTAGAATGAATGCTTGAAGATTGTGAACAATAATGAATCTGACAAATTAATTTGGTTGAATACAGTTTCACACATAAACAAATTTCAGATTTAGCTCTTGAAAGGGGGGGGGGGGGGGGGGGGGGGGGGGGGGGGGGAGTTTTTTTGTTTTTCCAAAAAGAATATTTAGAAAAGCATTGAATGAAATAAACTGCATGATAATGTGTTCTTTGAATGAGATCAAAGTGTACATCCTGTTTGCTATTATTCATGCTCACTGAGTCACTCCTTTCAATACATGGATTATTTACATAAGAAAAAAATGGATTTGGGAAGGGGTAGGGTGGGCATAAGGGGTGTAGAGGACATATAATCACACACGCATTAGAAAATTAGAAATGACTTAGTACTGATGATATGAATAATCAGCTTTTTGACAGAATGAAAACCACACACACACACACACACACACACACACACACACACACACACACACACACACTCTCTCTCTCTCTCTCTCTCTCTTTTCCCACTCACATGAATAAGGTGAGAGGACATAAACTAAGGGACAAAACCATAACTGTAAGCAAATGATTAAAATTCCAGAGTTGCTTCCCATATTGCTTCAGAATGCCAATATGTATTTGTATAGTAGATATTCCCTGTTTCATCTTTGAAGAAAAAGAAAAGCTTTCGCATAAGTTGTTTGGGAGGGAAAGGAGAAAAAAGAAAGAAGGGGTGGTGGTGATGGTTATGATATCATGCGTACTTCTGGAAGATGGACAACTTGAAATTTTGATCAACACTAAGTTCAAAATTCAACTCCAGTTATTAATTCACCAAGGTTCAAACCTTTTTCTTTTCTCCAAATTCAACAAAGAACAAAACTCAAAAACACACCGCACCACATCACACAGACAGACAGACAGACAAACAGGGCATGTATTAGTTAAAACTTTGGCACATTTACATATGTATATATGCATATTTACATACTAATTCACATACATGCACGCATGTATGATTATGATGCAATACACTCGGCAACATTTAATAGTGGTCAAGTTGTAAAACAATCATCATGAAGCAAGAATGCATGAACAGTAGTCACTGTCGTCGCACAGAAGTACAAACAATACCATCCCCATCGATGAAAACCAGCTGCATGTTGGCATTGAAGTAAACAGTATTAACGGGGAGAGTAAGATACAGTGAGAAAGTATTCAAAAGGCATGCAGAAAATAGCTATCATCCTAAATACCACAAACGGAAGAGAGCAGGGGGGAGGGGAGGGGGATGGGGGGGGAGGTCCAAGGTAGTAGGAAAGGTACAGAACAACCAGAAGAGATTGTGGAGAGCGACATAAATGGTATGCATATACTGATTATAATGCGGTGCAATGAAAGAACAGTGATCGATATCTGGCTTGACCGTTTGGTGGTGTTGACATTAAGAGTCACTTGGACTCGGTCTTAAAAATGAACAATTTGAGAATGGTGGGTGGAAGACGGGGGGGGTGGGGAGAGGATAGGGGGTCAAACACAGAGAGAAGGCATTGAAGTGGTTGAGGCAGGCTGACTAGGCAAGGCAGATGCTTTGTTAACAACATCGTAAAGAATCGTAATTGAATCATCTTCAGACTCGGTATAAACCAAAAGTCTGTATTATTTGTGTGTAAACATGCACATTCATTATTGAAAGAATCCTCACTAGCGTGCAGACAGATCAAAATCATTGGAGAATATGAATCAACGCTGAACAGATGATACTTTTAACATACAAGTTGTGCGCATGTGACATAACTTGGAAGCGTTGTTGACATTGAAATAGACATGTTTTTGTTATGAACATTAGAGACTACTGGGAAAAAGAAAATTGATGTCTGTTTCAGGAGCGGTGGCTAAATAAAGTTAGAGCTATGATTAAACTATTTATAAAAGAACGGTTTAAAACCAATCTCAGTGCTTAGTCTCCACACTGTTATGTTGTAATGATGACTGTCATGTAAATAGATCATCAGAACACAGCTATGCTGTAATGATGACTGTCATGTAAATAGATCATCAGAACGACGCTATGCTGTAATGATGACTGTCATGTAAATAGATCATCAGAACACTGCTATGCTGTAATGATGACTGTCATGTAAATAGATCATCAGAACACTGCTATGCTGTAATGATGACTGTCATGTAAATAGATCATCAGAACACAGCTATGCTGTAATGATGATGAATGTCATGTAAATAGATCATCAGAACACAGCTATGCTGTAATGATGACTGTCATGTAAATAGATCATCAGAACACAGCTATGCTGTAATGATGACTGTCATGTAAATAGATATCAGAACACAGCTATGCTGTAATGATGACTGTCATGTAAATAGATCATCAGAACGACGCTATGCTGTAATGATGACTGTCATGTAAATAGATCATCAGAACGACGCTATGCTGTAATGATGACTGTCATGTAAATAGATCATCAGAACACAGCTATGCTGTATGATGACTGTCATGTAAATAGATCATCAGAACACCGCTATGCTGTAATGATGACTGTCATGTAAATAGATCATCAGAACACACCGCTATGCTGTAATGATGACTGTCATGTAAATAGATCATCAGAACACAGCTATGCTGTAATGATGACTGTCATGTAAATAGATCATCAGAACACCGCTATGCTGTAATGATGACTGTCATGTAAATAGATCATCAGAACACAGCTATGCTGTAATGATGACTGTCATGTAAATAGATCATCAGAACACCGCTATGCTATAATGATGACTGTCATGTAAATAGATCATCAGAACACCGCTATGCTGTAATAATATCATGTAAATAGATCATCAGAACCAATACGCATGATGCGTTAGTGTAAGCTTCGTTGCAGACAAGAAGGAAACAATGTTTGCTGTTTTAACTTTTGTAAGCTTAGTTTGACTTATATTTCTATCATCATTTTTTCTCCCCTCTTTTTTCATGACTAACAAAGGGTGAAAACTGCATCTCGGTACAGGTCATTGTTAGTAGGAAGAAGTGAGTGTTCTTTTCCTTTCTTTAATGCTTTCTTTTGTTTTATGGACGTGCAGACGTTTTTCTACCGTCACATTGGGGGCTACACCTGCCCCTTCACAGCACATGAATTCTTCGTCCACGGTCACTGATGCCCCTTCACAGCACACGGATTCTTCGTCCACGGTCACTGACGCCGACCTCTCCCCCTCCCCAGCACTGGCGTCTTCTCACCTGTCTCTTCACAGCACACGGATTCTTCGTCCATGGTCACTGATGCCCCTTCACAGTACATAAATTCTTCATCCAGTCACCATGCCCCTTTCAGTACATGAATTCTTCATCCAAGTCACTGATGCCCCTTCACAGCACACACGAATTCTTCATCATGGTCACTGATGCCCCTTCACAGCACATGAATTCTTCCCACACTGATGCCCCTTCTTCTTCGTCACTGATGCCCCTTCACAGCACTCTTCATCCGATGGTCACTCTGCCCCTTCACAGCACATAAATTCTTCATCCTGGTCACTGATGCCCCTTCACAGCACATGAATTCTTCATCCATGGTCACTGATGCCCCTTCACAGTACACACGATTCTTCATCCCAAGTCACTGATGCCCCTTCACAGCACATGAATTCTTCGTCACGGTCACTGATGCCCCTTCACAGCACACTGATGCCCCTTCACAGCACACGAATTCTTCATCCACGGTCACTGATGCCCCTTCCCTCCCCAGCATGCTAACGTCTTCTCACCTGTCTCTTCACAGCACACGGATTCTCCGTGGTCACCACGCTCACTCATGCTGACTCTCTGTCTCCCAGCAGCTGGTGCCTTTCCTGTGCCGTCCCCCCCTTCAGCCTCTTCTTGGATGGTCCCCCTCTCTCTTCTGGATGGTCTCCCCTCTTCCTCCTCACCCTGCCGCTTTGCCTTCTCTGCCGTCTGCAGGAACAGGTTGTCTTCGTCGTCATCCAACGACACCACCATGTCATCTCCTCTGCGGGACAGGTTGTCTTCATCGTCGTCAGTGACACCACCATGTTGTGTCCTCTGCCGTCTGCAGGGACAGGTTGTCTTCGGCGTCATCCAAAGACCCACCATGTCATCTCCTCTGCAGGGACAGGTTGTCTTCGTCGTCGTCCAACAACACCACCATGTTATCTCCTCTGCAGGGACATGTTGTCTTCATGGTCGTCCAACGACACCACCATGTTATCTCCTCTGCAGGGACAGGTTGTCTTCGTAGTCGTCCAACGACACCACCCTGTCATCTCCTCTGCAAGGACAGGTTGTCTTCGTTGTCGTCCAATGACACCACCATGTTATCTCCTCTGCAGGGACAGGTTGTCTTCGTCGTCATCCAACGACACCACCATGTTATTTCCTCTGCAGGGACAGGTTGTCTTCATGGTCGTCCAACGACACCACCATGCCATCTCCTCTGCCGTCTGCAGGGACAGGTTGTCTTCATCGTCGTCCAACGACACCACCATGTCATCATCCTCTTCTGTTCTTGACCTACTGTGCACTTTTCAGACATGAGACTTGGGGGTTTTAGCCTGAATTCAGGTTTCTTAAAGGTCTCCAAGGTCATTCTTGCAATTTGCAGAAATCTGCTGGGAAAATGGAAGAGGGTGTGTGTGTGTAATATTAAGACCATCAGGTTTCAAGTTCTCAAACCAATCGATTAGTTTACTCTGGTTTGGGTTTGTTAAAGCTTTTGTCAACATCCCCAAATTCGAGTGGCTAAAAAGAAAATCTGTGGGCTCAAAATGTTTCAGAGGCTAAGAACAGAAGAATTGGAAAGAAATTGACAAGATTCCAGGTATTAAGAATTGCTGGGATGTGTAAAGGCTTAAGCATACCTAACAATACTTCAGTGTGAAAACAAACAAAAAACAAAAACAAATTTCAGAACACAGCTACAGGGGACTTACCTTTGTGCCCTCAAGGCCTGGCCCTGGAGTCCACTTGTGGCTTTGACGCAGGATCCTGGACCCTTTTTTTTGTCCAGAGGCCTTTACGGACAAGGTTACCTGACTGTAGTCTGTGTAGCTGTTGAAGTCGCTGCCCCTAATGGTGATTGGTTTGAGTCGGTCTGTGCTGTTGGTCTTCTGCTGTCTGTGGCAGCCTCCTTCCAAGCCCTGGGTGATGGTGGTGTGTGCATGCATATATGTCTGTGTACAGTATTCAGCTTTTTTGGGTGCTTGTCTGTATTGAAACTTTTCCTTTCAGTTTTCATTGGCCTCTCTTCATTGGAAGTCAGGAAAAGCAGAACACAGGTTGTGGTATAATTAGTAAGTTTAACAAGGCTTACCTGTAAGTTGAGGTTAATTGGAATTATTTAGAGTCTAGTGATGGAAAGAGCAATTACGTGAGATATGATGCGCGCACATCTAGCCAGTATATAGACAGGGATGACCTCTAAAATAAATTCAACAGACAATACCTGGGAGGGTAAGCGAGAATCATCCAGAGCCGAGATGGGAGGGCACGTAATTGCTCATTGCCATCACTAGACTCTAAATAATTCCAATTCAGTCTCAATTTACAAGTAAGTCTGCTTGAATTTACTAATCATTCATAATCGTCAAGCGATTGGTCATTCACAATGACGTGAGACTTCAGAGTTAGAGGTCATGAGTACTGAATCAGTCATAAAAGCAATATAAACAAGTTGACAAATTTTATCTACATTTAATTACACAAGAACTGTAAAGTTTCTGGTAATCCAAAAACAATTTGTCATTTGGCATGCCATCACTTTCCATCAGTCACTGGGTCAAACTGTACCATGAAGCATCAGTCACTGGGTCAAACTGTACCATGTAGCAGCAGTCAGTCACTGGGTCAAACTGTACCATGTAGCATCAGTCAGTCACTGGGTCAAACTGTACCATGAAGCATCAGTCAGTCACTGGGTCAAACTGTACCATGAAGCATCAGTCACTGGGTCACTGGGTCAAACTCAGTCACTGGGTCAAAACCATGAAGCATCATCACTGGGTCAAACACTGGGTCCAACTGTCAAACTGTACCATGAAGCATCAGTCACTGGGTCAAACTGTACCATGAAGCATCAGTCAGTCACTGGTCAAACTGTACCATGAAGTCACAACTGTACCATGAAGCATCAGTCACTGGGTCAAACTGTACCATGTAGCATCAGTCACTGGGTCAAACTGTACCATGAAGCATCAGTCACTGGGTCAAACTGTACCATGAAGCATCAGTCAGTCACTGGGTCAAACTGTACCATGAAGCATCAGTCACTGGGTCAAACTGTACCATGAAGTCAGTCAACTGTAAACTGTACCAGCATCAGTCACTGGGTCAAACTGTACCATGAAGCATCAGTCACTGGGTCAAACTGTACCATGAAGCATCATCAGTCACTGGGTCAAACTGTACCATGAAGCATCAGTCAGTCACTGGGTCAAACTGTACCATGAAGCATCAGTCAGTCACTGGGTCAAACTGTACCATGAAGCATCAGTCAGTCACTGGGTCAAACTGTACCATGTAGCATCATCAGTCACTGGGTCAAACTGTACCATGAAGCATCAGTCAGTCACTGGGTCAAACTGTACCATGAAGCATCAGTCAACTATCATGAAGCATCAGTCAGTCACTGGGTCAAAACTGGACCCTGCAGCATTCCTACTTCTTATTTACAAAACTGTCTAGAACTGATTGTCCCAAAGATTTGTGAAGCACAGGTTTGCAGTAGAACTTGGTAAAAGTGGTCTGCTAGACCACCCAGCCGCTCTCATTATGCAGTCAGTAGGCACATCTCTGCTGACTGCTGCTGAAGTGTCTGCTGCTCTGGTGCTGTGAGCTGAAAAACGGCAGATGTCCACCCCGGCTAACCTCTTAACAGTTTTTTAATCCACCTGGATATAGTGTCTCTTGAGACTTCACTGTGGGTTTTGACAAATGAAATGAAGAGTTTGTTTCCCTTTCCTCAGAGTCTTTACCACTCTTAAATTTACTGTCAGAGATGGTAAACATGCACAAGTTTTTATTTACAAAAGGCTCTAGTTCTAATGGTTGCACATGTGACCCTGGTTAAGTTTGCTTCAACACAGCGCTAAACACTAAGACACACTTGTCATCTTTAAATCTGACATCAAATTTTAATGTGTGGATTGTTTGACCCCTCTGACCAGACGGCAGGGCTAACAACATAACCAGTCTGAGGGTCAACTGCTTAAGAGTCATTTTTCCTACGTCCGGCCAACCAGCTAAGTATTGTAGTACACTATCTACATCCCATGTATCTTGATATTTTTCTGGTAATAATTGTTTTGTATCATGCCTGAAGAAGACCTACGAGGTCGAAATGTGTCACGTTTTGTCTTGTGATTCGTCTGTCCATGTTTTTTTTTTTAGTGATTTGCTAACATTTATTTGAGAATGAGGATGATAAAGATGATGCTACGTATTTCCATTTCGGTCTGAGACTACATGACAGGGCTGTACTCCACGCTTTGTTTTCATAATGTATCCTGGCATCAACCAGGCCAGAGAGATACAGACACTTGCAGTGTTGGTCAGGAAAACTCTCTCCGAGACACATCCACTTAGTGGATGAAACTCGACTGTGTGGCCCCAGTCTTCCCAACTGAGTCTGCAGCAAACTCAACTCTGGGTAGGAGCTGGTTGGGGCAGAAAAAATCCCACATTACTCTGATGGGAATCGAACCCATGACCATAACGTGGTGACAGCCCTGATATGGCCCTTTGCAGTCGGCTGGTCTGTAAGCAACATTACCTTATCTTATCTTTGGGCTTGTGGATAAAACTGAATCTTGTTCTATGTAGCAATTCGTAATATTTGTGAAGAGGATCGATGACCATGATTGTTCACAATCTTTCTTGCCTTCACCCTCACACAAGGTTCATACAGTTCAGTTCGATTCACCTATGTCACACTTACCATTCTACTGCACTTGTTTACCAGTCTGATTCAAACACTCGTTATTTCTAAAACGTAAAAGAAAACGTCAAAATAGATTGAATGAATAAGTGATTAAAAAGCGTCAAAGACTTGTGAATCGATGTGGCTGTTTCTTAGTTTTTACAGAAAATGCATCCTTCACTGGCGCTTCCTGTTCATATGAATCGTATTGGATCTGAGCTGAAGACTTTGTGTGTAACGTTGTTCATTTGATGGGAAAAAGAAGACAGCATTTTGACTCCTTGCCATTTCCTCCCACTTCACTTTTTGTCCCAAGCAGCAGAGAGAATCTCTCTGTTGGCATGATTAAGGTCATTTTGTGCATAAATGAATGATCTTAGCCTCATGGAAGTGATGAATTTCTTGTCATCAGTGTTGGAAAGAAAGATAACAAGTGTAAAAAAAAATCATAGGAGAAGTTTGGTCCCTTTACCCAGACAGCCGGGGGGAGTACGGTTTTTGCATGACTGGCAGAATTAGGGCTCTCTTCACAGGGGTGGGGCCAGGTGCACTCTGCACGGCTTTGGCCGTCACCAGTAAGCTGGAAAAGAGATGAACTAGAGCAGGGTTTTTTCTCCCGGACGGGCGTTGCATGGCTGGGTCTGGGTCCACCATGCACACAGCCCTAGTCCCTGAAGGGACAAGGCCAGGATCATCTCCCTTGTCCGTTACTCCTGGGAATGTACATCAGCAATCACTTGAAATTGTGTATCATGAAGACTTCTCGTTTCTTTTAGTCAGCATGTTGAAATTGTGTCTTGAAGACTTTGTTTCTTTTTGGTCAGTGTATTGAAATTGTGTATCATGAAGACTTCTTGTTTCTTTTAGTCAGTGTATTGATTGAAATTGTGTGTCATGAAGACTTCTTGTTTCTTTTAGTCAGTGTATTGAAATTGTGTGTCATTCAAACTTCTCATTTCTTTAAGTCAGCGTATTGAAATCGTTCAGACTTTTTTGTTTTGTTTTGGTCGTGTGTTTGAAATTGTGTATCATTCAGACTTTTTGTTTCTTATTGGTCAGCTGACGCTGCAGAAAACACTCCCTGAACAGTTTGTATAGGAGAAGCAGTTTTACCAATAGTGTGTTAAACGCCAGTGTGAAATATGTGCTTGTGTGTAAAATACTTGAATATAGGTATGTTTACAATGCTCTGCGTGCATGCTTGGTTTGTATGTGTGTATGTTGTACATAAGATTACATACTACATTGAGCACAGGATACACATATACAGAGTATTACACACATGCATTTACTGTGTCCATGTAATGCCCACTACATGTGTTTGCGCTTTCAATTCTCTGTGTACATTGAGCATTACATAGACACAGAGTCAATGCCTGTTGTTCCCTGCCTTTGAGTATCAGAGTCAAAATGCCCTGTGTACATTGAGCATTACATAGACTCAGAGTCAATGCCTGTTGTTCCCTGCCTTTGTAGACCGTTCTCCTGGCTTTGTTCTGGAAACTTCTGTCATTTTTTTCTTACAGCAGTTAAGACATGCCAGATCTTTGTTTCATCTGGCAGTGAGTGAAACTTTGTACACACTGTCCAGAGTGGAGTCTAACTGTCCACTCCTGTATTTGCCCATGTGGACCGCGCATCCTTTTTTGTGGCTTACAAGATAGAGTTGACCCACCATGTCACAGTTGCATGTTGTTGTTTGTTTCTTTTCTGGATATGTTTTTTCCGATGGACGGAGTTGTTTTGATGATGTGACTTTTTTCCTTGCTGGACTTTGACAGTCCCTGAAAAGGCGCTGTGTGGTGGGCAGGGCTGCAGTGATATAAAACTGGATCATGTGCAATGTTCTGTGTATGTGCTTGTGTATAAGAACAAGCTGGCATCTGTTTTTGAGAGGAAAACACTACAAGGATATTGCATGATGGAAACTCACACCTTTTATTTTCCTTTTTAATCATGTTTTATACGTATTGTTCTCCCTGTATCAATCTTTTTTTACATGTTGTGTTTTTCCAATGCAGAATGTCTTGTTGGTTCATAATGGCTTCTTGTATTGCGTGGACAATCTGAACATGTGTTCCAGTTTTTGTGCATGCATACAAGATACGATCCAAACAAGCAGTTCATGAAAGGGGAGTGGGTAGATTGATGCAGCAAAAGGAGACGGGGAAAGGAAGATGGCTGTAACTTATGTCTGAGGTAACTGCTGGGAGGTGTGGTAGTGTGTGTGTTTGTTGGTGGAGGATATTGCGGGCTGGTGTTGCTGCTTTTGGGTGTTGATGCCATGAGGGTTGAGGGCTCAGAGTCTGATTGTGAGATAAAGACTTAGATAAGAAGGCGCTTCAAGTTGTCACTCTGCGATTACAGAGTACCAGGACTTTGGTTAATGTTGTTGTTTGGGATGGTTGAAGTGTAAGGCAACTGGGTTGGGCCAGTGGTGGTGGATGTCAGCCAGGTGTTCAAAGATGTGCAGGATGTCTCACCTACATAGATCTTGCCACACAGCTGGCAGCAGACAGTGTACACAGTGTTGTGGCTGTGACAGGAGATGTGTCACCTACGTGTAGATCTTAGCACACAGCTGGCAGCAGACAGTGTACACAATGTTGTGGCTGTGACAGGAGATGTCTCACCTACATAGATCTTAGCACACAGCTGGCAGTAGACAGTGTACACAATGTGTTGTGGCTGTGACAGGAGAACGACTGTGAAGGAGTCTCTGGGGCCATGTAGGATGGTGTCTGGTTTGGTGAGAGGGCGGATTCTGAAATTGGGTTTTGAGCAGGGGAAAGTACCTGGTGGCTTAGGTGTGGAGATTTTGTTCAGTTTAGAGCGCACAAAGTAGGTCATTGAGATTTTTAAAAAGTGATCATGGGTTTAGTTTCAAAGGCAGGTTTGTGATTTTCTTCTCTATGCCAGTTAGACTTCAGGATCCTGTAGAAGAGGAGAGTGTGTGGGTGGAAGAGGAGGCAGGCGGTGGGTCGGTCCGTCTCTTTTGGAGGCTGGGTTTCCAGAGCAGATGTTCTGGATATAGCTGAGAGCACATTAATGATGGCGTTGGGGAATCCACAGTTGGTGAAAACTCTAAGACATTTTGGCTGCTTGTAGAATGAAGTTTTCTTCTTTGGAGCAGTCTGTATAGGTGGAGGGATTCAGAATAAGGAATGCTGTCTTCAGTGGATGGGTGGTGGGAAGATGTGTTGTCCAGGTATGAATGCACATCAGTGGTTTATAGAAAATGGAGGTTTTGAGCAGTCCATCTTTGAGGGAGATGGTGATGTCCAGGAAGTTGTCCTGACTGTGAAATGGTGTAGGTCAGTTGGATGGATGGATGGAAGGTCTGAGCAAAGTTGAGGAAATTGCGGAGGTCATGTTCTGGCATGGATGTGGCTCCCAGTCTGTCATCTATGTATCTTTTGTAGAGCTCTGGTGTCGAGTCTGTATGAAAGGTTACTAGGCGGTGTTCTACGTTTCCCATGAAGAGGCAGGCATAGGATGGTCCCATTTTGGTTCCCATAGCAACACCACTGATTTGTGATGGTGTGTGGTGGTTAAATTGAAAGGTGTTAAGGGTGAGAACTAATTCTGCAAGTCTGACCAGTGTGTTGCTGTGGGAGGATGCTGTGGTTAGGGGGGTGTTTGTTCAGAAAGAATGCGAGGGCCTTCAGTCCGTCAGTGTGAGGGATGGAAGTGTAGAGAGAGACATCGCCAAGTGGTTGTATGATTTGATCATGTTGAGTGTGTGGGTTGTCTTTGGGTAAGCAAGGAGGCTTTGTACAGTGGGTTGTATGATTGATCATGTTGAGTGTGTGGGTTGTCTTTGAGGTAGTGAGGAAGCTTTGTACTGTGGGTTGTATGATTGATCATGTTGAGAGTGTGGGTTGTCTTTGGGTAAGCGAGGAGGCTTTGTACTATGGGTTGTATGATTGATCATGTTGAGTGTGTGGTTTGCCTTTGAGGTATGTGAGGAGCTTTGTACTGTGGGTTGTATGAATTTGATCATGTTGAGTGTGTGGGTTGTCTTTTGAGGTATGTGAGGAGGCTTTGTACTATGGGTTGTATGATTTGATCTCTGTCATTATTAGGACCACTTCCTGATTTGTATATTGTGTAGGAAAGCCAAAGGAGGTCATGTACACTGTCGGTATCAAAAATAAATGTGTAGGAGTGTAGGGAAAGCCAGAGGGTATCAGGTACACTGTTCATTATCAGCATGTTAATGTGTAGGTCAGGTGTGTAGAAAGCCAAAGGGGATCACCATACACTTTTCAGTTATCGTTATCAAATAATTTGTATGTGTATGAAAAGCCAAAGGGG
>JADBJO010034600.1:0-2500 GCA_016801955.1 Conus betulinus
GTCGGCAGCTGATGCCAACACAGTGCAGGCTTCCAAGGGTGGTGCAGGATTACTCCCAGCTGGTTTGTTCGGCGGTTGAGGACCGTACTTATCTGGGTCCTGTCCGCACCTTCGGGTGTGTCTTTTTCTTTTTCTTTTTTTTTTTTTTTCATGAGGATCAGGATGACAATGATGGTATGGATTTCCATTCAGATCTGAAACAGCATGGCTGGGATTTGTACGCAGAGCTGACTTTAATAATCACATGTATCCTGACGTCAACCAGACCCGAGAGATACTGACATCTGCACTGCTGGTCAGGAAATTTTTGAGGAACACTGTCATAGACGCATCCACTGAGAGGACGCAACTCGACTGTGTGGTCCCGGTCTTCCTAATGTGTGGTCCCAGTCTTCCCCAATGTGTGGTCCCAGTCTTCCCAGTGTGTGGTCCCAGTCTTCCCAATGGAGCCCAAAGCTGTGTGGTCCCAGTCTTCCCAATGTTTGGTCCCAGTCTTCCCAATATGTGGTCCCAGTCTTCCCAATGTGTGGTCACAGTCTTTCCAATATGTGGTCCCAGTCTTCCCAATATGTGGTCACAGTCTTCCCAATGTGTGGTCCCAGTCTTCCCAATGTGTGGTCCCAGTCTTCCCAATATGTGGTCCCAGTCTTCCCAATGTGTGGTCACAGTCTTCCCAATGTTTGGTCCCAGTCTTCCCAATATGTGGTCCCAGTCTTCCCAATGTGTGGTCACAGTCTTCCCAATGTGTGGTCCCAGTCTTCCCAATGTGTGGTCCCAGTCTTCCCAATGTGTGGTCACAGTCTTCCCAATGTGTGGTCACAGTCTTCCCAATGGAGCCCAAAGCTGTGTGGTCCCAGCCTTTCCAATATGTGGTCCCAGTCTTCCCAATATGTGGTCACAGTCTTCCCAATATGTGGTCACAGTCTTCCAGTGTGTGGTCCCAGTCTTCCCAATATGTGGTTCCAGTCTTCCCAATGGAGCCCAAAGCTGTGTGGTCCAAGTCTTTCCAATGTGTGGTCCCAGTTTTCCCAATGTGTGGTCCCAGTCTTCCCAAATGTGTGGTCCCAGTCTTCCCAGCGTGTGGTCCCAGTCTTCCCAATGTGTGGTCCCAGTCTTCCCAATGTGTGGTCACAGTCTTCCCAATGTGTGGTCACAGTCTTCCCAATGGAGCCCAAAGCTGTATGGTCCCAGCCTTCCCAGTATGTGGTCCCAGTCTTCCCAATATGTGGTCCCAGTCTTCCCAATGTGTGGTCCCAGTCTTCCCAATGTGTGGTCCCAGCCTTCCAAATATGTGGTCCCTGTCTTCCCAATATGTGGTCCCAGTCTTCCCAATGTGTGGTCCCCCAGTCTTCCTAATGTGTGGTCCCAGTCTTCCCAATAGAGCCCAAAGCAATCTCAAGATTGGATAGGAGCCGGTCGGAACAGAAAAATGCCACACACTACTTTTGATGGGTTCGAATCCACGACCTCCCATCCAGGGTTTTTTTTTTTTGTTTTTTGTTCGTTTGTTTGTTTTGATTTGTGTTGTTTTTGCTTGCACGGTGAATAATTCATATTTGTTACATCACAGCTGTTTACTCTCACTAGAACGGCGAAACTCATTCAGTTTTTTTTTTTTTTTCCCCTCTTTCTTTGTCTCTGTCTGTCTGTCTCTCTCTCACACTGTCTTCGTGGAGCGTGTGTGTGTAGGCAAGCAGAGGGGGGGGGGGGGGGGGGGGGGGGGGGGGGGGGGGGGGGGGCTGTGGGTTGAGAGGAGGGACGTATGATCCAAGCAGCTAGAAAAAAAGTCGACTTGTGTGTGAATTATCATTGTCAATCAGCACACCTATATAGAAAAGGGGAGGAGGGAAGGAGATGGGGCGGGAAGATCGGGGGAGGGGGAAAGGGGAGAGAGGGATGATTGGTGATGACATATGGTCAACATTCAATTAGAGCTGAATAATTGCTGCGCTGGTTCATTTTGGCTTTGGCGGCTCCAAACTTGGAACGAGGACATCTATATTTGTTGTCATATATATACAGAGTTGTGCACAGCTGCTGGGTTCATTACACGGACAAAATAAGATCAATAAAGGGAATGTATAAAGAGGGAATATAGAGCAAAAGAAATATGAAGTTGATGGTATCATAAAAAACGGGAATGTTAGAACAGACGGAATATATATCTGATTTAATTAAATATAGAGCCGAAGGGGCTTCAAAATAAAGTAAATATAAAGCTGACTGAGCCTATAAATTTAGAGCGAATTATGGAACTGACTGGACAGTATAAAAGGAAGGAAGACAGAGGCGACAGAACAATAAACCAGAAGCAAAACAGAGCTGACTGAATCATAAAACAGAGGAACACAGAGCTGAATGGTCTTTAAACAAAGGGAATACAGGGGTAATCTGACTTCAAAAATGAGGAAATCTGGAACTGATGCAACTATAAAACAGAGAAAATAGGCACTATGTAGTATGTACAAAAAATGTAGAGCTGACTGCTCTATAAAAGTAA
>JADBJO010034600.1:7500-13253 GCA_016801955.1 Conus betulinus
CCCTCCCCCCCCACGAACTATCAGTGGGTGCAACTGCTTCCCACCTGGAGCCGTTTCATAATCCTCGATGGTAGGCTTCAAATTCTTGTGCCCATCCCCCCCCCCCCCCCCCCTCCCCCGCTCCCCTACCGCCCCCCCCCCCCCCCTTTTTTTTTTTTTTAACTTGCTCCTTTTGCCCTCCGCACTGTCCGCCAACTACCCTGTACCCAACTCACCCCCTACATCCATGTACATCTACTTTAATTAATGCGATCACCCGAGCAGCCTACACAGTTTTTTTTTACTTTACTTGTGTTCGGCGGAACCTCCTCACATTTACTATGGCGGAACCGTGAACACGATGATGGCTGTCGTTTTTAGTGGAAGAAGAAGCAGAAGTGTCCACCTAACAGCCCTCGGACGTGATGAGCGAGGCACAGTCATAAAGCAGTCCGAGCCTTACTCCAGTCCTTGGGTTCAAAAGGTAAGTGGACTTCCACCTTGAACAGCGGAGGGTCCGCGCACTTCCACGTGTCGTTCACATGCACGGGCACGGGTAACGTCTGACGTGAATCTTATCTCTGCAGTGATCTTCTGGATTCATCGTGCTGAAAGAGACACAAACAGCCGGGGTCATGCTCTTCTCTGACGTGGACTAGTAAAGTCCACGGGCTTATCATTATCATGCCTAGCTCTTCAAGGAGGAAGGGGGGGGTGGTGGTGGTTGTGCAGAAGGAAGCAGAGAGAGAGAGGAGAGAGAGAGAGAGAGAGAGAGAGAGAGAGAGAAGAGAGAAGAGAGAGAGAGCAAAGGAAAGATGTGATGTGGTCTCTTTCTCGCTCTTTAGGCGTACAGCAGAGCTCTTGACCTTCTTTAAGGTATTAAACAACTACTCAAGACAATCAACACAAGGCTGTTATGGCAGTCAATGAGATTCATAAGAATATGGCATAGAAAAAAGAGTATCAGTAAACTTGGTGGTTGGGTAGTGACAAAGTGACCGTCATTTTCTATGTTGGATGTATTCGGATCTGAAGACGTCTTTCATTTATAACTAGGCCAAGACGGCAGCTGGACACTAATAGATGTTTACAAAGCGGGAAGAAGAACATCGCTATTGCACACATGGAGTACAAAACGAATGACTTCTAGACGGGGTGTTTTGGGGGACATGGCGAGCGTACATTAAGTTTAGTTGTCATTTAGCTACAAACTTTGTATTGTCGTTCATGCCCTCAGCAGCAGCAGCTATACAATTTCTGTTCAGTCAACAGCGTTAATCTATTATAAATCTAATGGTCATTAGCAAAAAAATGGTGTCTCTCTCTCTCTCTCTCTCTCTCTCTCTCTCTCCTCACTCTCTCTCTCTCTCTCTCTCTCTCTCGTTTGGCTCTCAGGGGGATGACAAAAGCAGCTTTGTATGCGTGCATTCAAATGCGCGTACACACATATATTTGTGCACACGCATGTGCATATACTTATTTCACAGAACTGTACACACGCATATTAAACAGATATTAGGCATGTGCATGTATGCTTCCTTTCTCTGTCCTGTCTCTCTGTCTCTCTCTGTCTCTCTCTCGTCTCTCTCTCTCTCTCTCTCTCTCTCTCTCTCTCACACACACACACACACACACACACACACACACACACACACACACACACACACACACACACACACACACACACACAGTCGTGACGATATTGTCTTTGAATTAAGTATTTAATTCATCGTATTGCTATAAAAGGTATTGGTATTGACTTTTGCTGGGTGCCATCTCATTCTGGGCTCTTTTGGAATGAGGTTGTTGATAGAGCTGCTAAACGAGGAGCTTTCAATAACTCTGACACAGTTTTCAAATGAGAAATTAACATTATCAACAGATGAAATGTACTTCGTGTTGGAAAAATCCACTTGTACTAGTCCATCTGCTTCTAGATCTAAGGTCTTGACATATAGTAGACCTACAATTAGTTTACTGTACAAAATACGACTAAACTCGTGGAAAGCTAAGTACGCAAAAGTTAATTGTATTTGCAATCTTAAACTGTCAATTCATAACTTACTATTAGAATGCCCAGTTTTGCTCGCTAGATACCGAATGAATAATATGGAGTTTTTTTTTTCTGAAGTATGATAACACAAGGGACGTTTTGAATGATGAAGAAATTGACATTATTTTAATTGCAAAAGTTATTCTATCCACACCTATTGGAAGATTACTTTGAAGTTTTATTCACTTGTTCTTATTTTTTGAAGGGCGGGGGGGGGGGGGTAACTTTTGCATGGTGTCTAAAATCCACTATCCTAGTGACACAGACATTAAATTAATCGTTTCATTCATTCATTCATTACAGAGAGAGAGAGAGAGAGAGAGAGAGAGAGAGACGAGAGAGATGAAGAGATGAGAGGGAGGAGGAGAGAGAGAGGCAGGCACTTACACACATGCAAACACGTATTTGCATACACAAATATATGGGTCCATCCTCCTGAGAGCCAAACGAGAGAGAGAGAGAGAGAGAGAGAAGGAGAGAGGAGAGAGAGAGAGAGAGAGAGAGAGAGGAGAGAGAGAGAGAGAGAGAGAGAGAGAGAGTCACCACGGAGGTTATATCTATCACCGTCTTTCTGGACAAAGTCAACAGGTGACTTGAGTCTTGTTTGAACTCTAGCCCTTCCCCACCATGACATAAACTTGATAAAAAGCGCACAGCTGATGCCATTCACACACGTTATGATATCTTTGTTACAATCACCCGGCCTAGTGCGGCGGATAGAGGCTTTATTTAGTCTTTCCAACTGAGGAGGAGAGAGATTTTAACTTACATGTATGGTTCAGTCTTTCCAACTGAGGAGGCGAGGGGATTTTTTTTTTTTTTTTACTTAAATGCGTGCTTTTGTCTTCCTAGCTGAGAGGAAGCGAGCGATTTCAACTTAAATGCGTGCCTTTGTCTTTCCTAGCTGAGGAAGCGAGAGATTTCAACTTAATGCGTGCTTTAGTCTTTCTAGCTGAGAAAGCGAGAGATTTCAACTTAAATGCGTGCTTTAGTCTTTCCAGCTGAGGAGGCGAGGGATTTTAACTTAAATGCGTGCTTCAGTCTTTCTACGTGAGGAGGCGAAGGATTTTAACTTAGATGCGTGCTTTAGTCTTTCCAGGTGAGGAGGTGAATGATCTCAACTTGTATGCGTGCTTTAGTCTTTCCAGCTGATGGGCGAAGGATTTCAACTTAAATGCGTACTTTTAGTTTTTCTAGTTGAGGAGGTGAGGGATTTTAACTTAAATGCGTGCTTTCGTTTTTCTTGTTTGGGAGGCGAGGGATTTCAACTTAAATGCGTACTTTCGTTTTTCTAGTTGAGGAGGTGAGGGATTTTAACTTAAATGCGTGCTTTCGTTTTTTTCTTGTTGAGGAGGCGAGGGATTTCAACTTAAATGCGTACTTTCGTTTTTTCTAGTTGAGGAGGCGAGGGATTTTAACTTAAATGTGTGCTTTAGTCTTTCCAGCTGAGGAAATGAGGGATTTCGACTTAAATGCGTGCTTTAGTCTTTCCAGCTGAAGAAGCGAGGGATTTTGAGTTAAATGCGTGCTTCTATGTCTACCCACACTGACGCAGGCGCAATATATGTACCTGCATAACGTATGTAGGTGAATGCACTCACACAGACACAGACACTCACGCACGCATAGTATGGCCTGCATACATACACATACACCACACACATAAATACAAATACACCCATGCGCACACACACCAGCGCATACACACACACACACACACACACACACACACACACACACACACACACACACACACACACACACACACACACACACACACACACACACAACATGCGCGCCCGCACAAAACGCTACAATATTTAAACGTTTTTAACACTCACAGCTTTTCTTTGACTGTAGTCAAGGGCACGGATCCATCATTTGTCAAAGCTATTGGAGTATGAAAATGGCTCCTCTCAAACTATTGATGGATTTGGCGCCTGGATACCAAAGATAAAAGTGATACCAAAATAATCAACAGCTCTGATTGTGATCTGTTTTTAAATACCTCAGTTAAAGAAATTTTTCCTTCAGATTTTTCTTTGGGACTTGCTTTGGAAACATAGGTGTTACCAGAACAAATGAAAGGGTTCTACTTTTTCTGGTGTTACTGTAGAACAGCCCGTTTGATCAGCGATTCCTCATTTTTCCTCTCTCTCTCTCTCTCTCTCTCTCTCTCCTCTCCTCTCTCTCTCTCTCTCTCTCTCTCTCTCTCTCTCTCTCTCTCTCTCTCTCTCTCTGTGTGCTTACTTTCACTGAATTGTCAGTACTTGCTTCTTGGTGGTTGTTCTTACTGTTAGTTTGTGTGGTGGTTTGATGGTGTTTGTTTGTCTAATCATGTTTTGAAGCTTACGTTGCATCATTTAGAACTAGCTTCGTAGAACAGTAACGACAAGTATGAAAATTGACTAACTAAGCAAATACTTTTACCGTTATGAAATAAAGAATCATCGTTATTGTCATTCTGTCTCTACCCTCCCTCTTCTGTCTTCTGTTCTTCTGTTCTGTCTGTCTGTCTGTCTGTCTCCTCTCTCTGTCTCTCTCTCTCTCTCTCTCCCTCTCTGTCTCTCTCTCTCTCTCTCTCTCTCTCTCTAATCTACGACTGTCGGTTTTATCTACAGGGCCTAGTGCAGTCCTTCTCTGGCCACTGCTTGATATATTATGGGATATCAGGTCAACGACCCGTCATTCCCTTCCTGATTTCGAAGAGCACCTCTCTTGGTGGTTGTGTGTGGCATGTCAAAGTGTGTCACCACTAGCATAATATTGTGTGAGCAGAGGGAAAGGGGGAAGGTGAGGATGGGGGGAGGGGAGAGGGAGGGGGCAAAATTTGGCAAACTACTTTAGGATTGTGAAGGTTTTTTAAAAATTTATTTATTTATTTATTCTTATCATTTATTTAATTGTGAAGGGTTACAAGCACACACACGCATGCGACGAGCGTACGTATTCAAACACACACACACACACACACACGCGCGCGCACACACACACACACACAAAAGAACGCACGCACGCACTCACACACACACACACACACACACACGCACGACAGACAGACAGACAGACACACAGACACACACACACACACACACACACACACACACACACACACACACACACACACACACACACAAGCACGCACGCACGCACTCACACACACACACAGACACAGACACACACACAGACACAGACACAGACACAGACACACACACACACACACACACACACACACACACACACACAAGCACGCACGCACGCACTCACACACACAGACACAGACACACACACACACACACACCACACACACACAAGCACGCACGCACGCACTCACACACACAGACACAGACACAGACACACACACACACACACACACACACACACACACACCCACACACACACACACACACAACAAGCACGCACGCACGCACTCACACACACAGACACAGACACACAGACACAGAGACACACACACACACACACACACACACACACACACACACACACACACACACACACACACACACAGAGCGCAGGGGGAAGCAATCGTCCCAACACTCAGCCTTGTCCAGCATTCTTGTGGTGGGTTGGACCGGAAGACAGAGAATCGATGAGGTCAGTGGGGAAAGGGATAGAAGAGCAAGAGGCAGACAGAAAGAATATAGATCTAGATAGCGACAAAGCTTTGATTATTCATGAGGACAATCTATAGCTGATGTCT
>JADBJO010034601.1:0-5000 GCA_016801955.1 Conus betulinus
ACAGAGATCTTGTACTGGGATCTATACACGTCTTGTGCTCGAGGCATCTTGGCTTAGGATTTGCACACTTCTTCGTACGAGACACATAGTTTTCAGCTTCAGTTTCATCAAGGAGGTGTCACTGTGTGCGGACTAGTCCATATACGCTACACCACATCCGCTAAGTATTGAGACCACACTGCACATAAGTTACAGCTGATGAAGAAATGAATTAATAACTAAGATGAGAGAATTCAAGAAGAGGGTCTGGTGGCTACGACTTAGCAGATGTCTGACCTACGCATAAGCCAAACGCGCTTGTTAGACCTTGACTACCAACTAACATTAGTTGTGCCATTTTTATCAATGTATGCGTGTGTAGTAAATGTACATGTGTAAATGTGTGTATATAGATTGTGGGCACGGGCCCAGGTGTGTGTGCGAGCGCATGTTTGTGTGCCTGGCGGGTGTGTGTGTGCAAATGAATGAGTGTGTGTGTGTGTATGTGTGTGTGTGTGTGTGTGTGTGTGTGTGTGTGTGTGTGTGTGTGTGTGTGTGTGTGTGTGTGCGCGCGTGCATATGCATGTGTGTGTGTGTGTGTGTGTGTGTGTGTGTGTGTGTGTGTGTGTGTGTTGGCGGATATGCACGTGTGTGTGTGTGTGTGTGTGTGTGTGTGTGTGTGTGTGTGTGTGTGTGTGTGTGTGTGTGTGTGCTGAGTAGGGGTGCGCGCGCGCGCGTGCACACACACACACACACACACACACACACACACACACACACACACACACACACACACACACACACACACACACACACACACTTATATCTATCTATCTATCTATCTATCTATCTATCTATCTATCTATCTAATGCTGAACAATTAAGTGGTGGGAGAAAACAAATTTACACATCCTGTATTCCAATCCAAAAAACAGGACCATTTTCCCTGAAGAAATGCTCATTGGTGCTGATAGGAGAAGACGCAACTTGGCAGAAATGTACAAACCTACAGTACCACGTCGACATCCTCTCCATGGACCCATGAACAGACCTGGTTTTTTTGTATGCTGTGCTCACCGATGTGACCTTTGTGCACATTCCAGTGACCTGATGGGGCTAAGAAGCCCATGGGATGGACGCTACTGGCCCATCAGACAGCACCTCACCTGTTCGACAAAAAATACCATCTACGTCATCAGATGTCAGAACCACCCAGACTCATGGTATGTTGGGTCCACCAAGGACCTCAAAAGAAGGTGGGCCAATCATAAATCAGACTGCAACAAGAAAATGGCCCAGCGATGTGGGGTTGCCAGACACCTCGCCCAGACTGAGCACCCTGAAGATAAGGCTCTGCCCTTTCTTTTCCATCCATCCCATCGAACAAGTTGCATCTGAAGACAAACTCCTAGACAGGGAGACTTACTGGCAGGCCAATTTGGGGACTGTCTTTAAGGGTCTCAACTCCCGTACAGAACTCAACAGCATGCACAGAATGAGAAACAGGGTTCTGTATTAGAATGGTACAGTGAAATGTGGACTCTATAGAGTGCAGTGGAAGGTGGAGTATTCAGGGTGCAGTGGAAGGTGGACTCTTCGGGGTGCAGTGAAAAGGTAGACTCTGCAGTATGGAGTGAAGGGTGGACTCCACAATGTGCAGTGGAAGGTGGATTATTCAGGGTGTATTGAATGGTGGACTCTGCAGGGTACAGTGGAGGTTGGACTCTGCAGGGTGTTGTGAAGGTGGACTCTGCAAGATGTAGTGGGGGATGGGTACAGGGTGTGGTGGAAGGTGAATCTACAGGAAAAAAAAGAAAATGTGACGTCGTTTTTATATTGATGTAGTCTACTATGACGTCAATAGTATTAATGTCATCGCTGCTAAGGAGACGTAAGTAGCATCGGTTCCTGAAGAAGCCTTTTGGTGAAAGCTTGGACAAAAAATGAACTCTGTGGGCGGTGTTGACAGCTTATTGTTTCTCAAAGATTGTCCCTTACATTTTATACTGTTTGCATAATGCCTTCAGTTTTTCAGCAACTTTTTTTCCTCTCCACACTTTCGCTTTATTACATTTACTATCCTTCGCTGGCTGCTTTGGGGAGGGGATACAACGAGTGGCGGTGGGGAAATGGATGGAAATGAAGGGAGAGTTCCAATGTAGATAGCAGATCCCTCACGAGAAGCATGTCTTGAAAACTGATTCATTTAGTTCACCTGCCGAGAACTGACTTTCGTCCACCAGTTCATTCTCGTCAGTAACAGTGGCATCTCATGGAGATGCACCATCTATAATTCTGTAAGAGTCTTATCACCAAGGATTCAACAAGATAGTCTAACGACATCCCGAAGTATTCAGTGACAGATAGCCAATCAAAAGTGAAAAAGTACTGTCAGAAAGTATGGTAAAGACTCCCCCCCCCCCCCCCCAATAAATAAAAGAGTTATAAATTAGGCGGGGGGATGGGGGGGTGGAGGGAAATCCTTTGAACCTACCATCACATGACCACCACGTCATACGTCCAACAACGCATGGGTCTTTCGGTTAAAAGCTAGAGTTCAAGGGTTAAAAGTCCAAGAGTTAAGAGTTAACACCTACCCTGCTTTAAGCCCATTAGGAATAAGTACAATGCGCCAACATCCAACAGACAAAGACAGCTACATATCTCCATCAATCATTAACACAACAATTATGGCAATGATATCCTTTGCCGGCTGCACGCTAAACCAGGGGGAAGGTGGGGGGGGGGGGGGGGGGGGGGGGGGGGGGGGGGGGGGGGGGGGGGGGGGGGAGGGGGGGGGGGGGGGGGGGGGGGGGGGGGGGGGGGGGGGGAGGGGGGGGGGGGAGTGGTGGGAGGCGGAGGGGGGGTCTTTTCTTTCGGCTCTTTGCAACGCCCCAACATTTGGGGGGGGGGGGGGGGGGGGGGGGGATAGATCGGGAGGTGTGTGGATGACACTACTCAAGGGAGGTAATTTGTGTGGCTCGCGTTGAATCTTTCGACTCGAATGGAACGCCATACAGAATACTAACTGCAGCTAACCCTGAAAGCTGTGATGTAAGCAATTCCAACACACAGGGTTGGTGACGTCAGCATCTCCCACACACTCAGCTGGACAGGTGGAAACTGCCAATAGTGTAGCTGCAAAATTTAAGCACGAGCAAGGCAGCACAGCTCTTTGTTTGATGGTTATGCAGCACAACTCTGTTTGATGGTTATGCAGCACAGCTCTTTGTTTGATGGTTATGCAGCACAACTCTGTTTGATGGTTATGCAGGACAACTCTGTTTGATGGTTATGCAGGACAACTCTGTTTGATGGTTATGCAGCACAGCTCTTTGTTTGAGGATTACGCGGCACAGCTCTTTGTTTTAATGTTTATGCTGCACAGCTCTTTGTTTTCATGTTTATGCTGCACAGCTCTTTGATGGTTATGCAGCAGAGCTGTTTGTTTGATGTTTATGCAGCAGAGCTCTTTGTTTTGATGTTTATGCAGCACAGCTCTTTGTTTGATGTTTATGCAGCACAGCTCTTTGTCTGATGTTTATGCAGCACAGCTCTTTGTTTGATGGTTCTGCAGCACAGCTCTTTGTTGATGGTTCTGCAGCAGAGCTCTTTGTTTGATGGTTGTGTTGAAGGGTTAAAGGATGCAGCGTTGAAGATCTCTTTCCTTTTACTCTGTGAGTGTGGGAGGTGAAGGGTGCAGACTGAAAGGTTGCTTCGTTAGTGCTTCAATGACCACAATAACGCTTACTGTTTCTATCAGACCAGTCGCCATTCCCTCTGTAATGATGACAGATGCGGCCCAGTATTTTGTGTCAGAGGCAAGGCTGTCTGAATACTGTTGTTTTTTTTTTTTAGGGGAGTGGATGGGTGTCCCAGCTGAATGCTCCCCCTGCTCCATATTCCCCCTGCTCGACATTCCCCCTGCCCCATATTCCCCCTGCTGGATAGCACCCTTCCCCCTTGCTGTTCAATATTTCCACTTTCACACACACACACACGCACACGCACACACACACACACACACACACACACACACACACACACACTCCCCCACCTGCTCAATATTTTTTCTTGTTCGTTACCACCCTGCTTATCATGGAAAGGAGCTCTTTGGCAAAGATGGATACGAAAGGAAATATTTCCTATACCACAATTAAAGACCACACAGACAGACAGACACAGACGGACACAAACGCAGACACAGACAAAGACACATACACACGCGCGCGCGCGCGTGCGCGCACGCACGCCTGCACTGCACGCACGCACATATGCACGCACGCACGCATGCACACATCTTTGGCCAGCAGGGTGAGATTTGTGCAGGGGATCTATCACTACAGAAAAAAAAAATCGATCTGCCCCTTTCGATCGTCAAATCCATCAGTCCGTTTTTTGGCGAAAAGAACTTTATAGGACTCTAAGCTGGGAGAGTGCAGAGCGTGGTACATAAAGCATACAGACTGTCAACGCTCTGAGTGTTAACCCTAGGGTGGGCTGTGCGGGCTGGCTGCTCCGATCCTGCGCAGGCGTGGAGAGATGTTATGGCAGCCGAGGTTTGGGCACATGTTGCGTATGTCCAGGCCACACACCGCAATTAGGATTTGGCACTGTACAACACTATGTAATCCGTGTAAGCATTTTGATACCTACCTTAAATTGGGCCAGCATTTAATGTTAAACTTATAATTGATCGAAAGAACAACCCCTCATCAATTATTTCCCTTGTTTGGGGGATCTTCACCGATGAAATCACGATCTTCCAATACATGACCGTCTACTTAGTTGACACACATTTCAGGCCTTTGCCATCAGCCATGACTCTATCTTTGCGCCAGTCTCAAATGCTACAAAACTCTGTCTGCTTGGAACCACCTGGCTTGTACCTTGACGGCCGTATGAAAGGAAATGAGGAGAGTCAACTTTCAGACACAATGGAAACTCTCAAAAAACAGTCTCATTATGCCAGTCTATGAATACTCGACTCCTTAAGCAAGGCCTTGGTGCGTTCATGTTTT
>JADBJO010034601.1:10000-13253 GCA_016801955.1 Conus betulinus
AGAGAGAGAAAGACTTTCCTTTTGACAGAAGTATTGACAGAAGTATTGATCCTGCCCTGTGGGAAGGAACAAAAAGCAGCTGTTTTGAACTCTCTGTCTCATTCCCTACAACGTCTATGGCGACAACAGTAGTAGTCATAACACTAAAGAAAAAAAAACAACATCCGATTAAACACCGACTGCTTCATCAGCATGAGGAGAAGGTCACACACCAGAGGTTTCACAAAACCACCAACAAAGGGAATTCCATGAATACACACATCGAATCTTTAAACCAGATATTTAAAAAAAAAGATGAATGACTACTTCCAAACTAGTGTTTCATAGCCTTTAAGATCAACACTTCAATAACAATTTGATCCTGTTGCTACAACTCACCAATGACAAGACCAAGACAGCAGCCAAATGCTACGTACAGGAAAAAAAAATGATCTGAACTCTACAGAGCCCGTGTGAGCCTTTAGAGACATACATAGCCTAAGACTAATTATTGACCGACAACTAAACTGGTTGCTCGCTCATTCTGAACTTCCCCCACCAATCATTTATTTTGTTTTCATGAATCCGTATCAATGACATCACTCAATGTCGGAAGACCTGAGGTATCCCATACCTACGGCCAGGATTTTCAGACCTTGAACTCACCTATGACCCTATCTCCTCAGTCGAGTCAGTTTATGCGCCCAAATATTCCTTTCATTGAAATCACATCGGCTCGGTGCCAACTCGAATTCATTTTGATGCACCACGGGAAAGTAAAGTAAGGCCCAACCGAGAGAGAGGATAGAGGAGGGGGAGGGAGGGAGAGAGAATGGCAGGGATAGATGAGGTGAAAAAGCCAGTGGGGCGCTTCGAAAGGGCAGACGCAGAGGAAGTGGAGAGCAGAGCCGAGCCTTGTCCTGGTGACGACAGGTCTCAGTAGTCTGGGCGGGAAGGGGTGGGACTCACAGCGGCGATGAACAGACCAAAGTTGGTACCGATTTAGAAGAGCTTTTCCGCCAAACATCACATTCAGGCAGAACCGAACAGTTCTTGAAGCACAATGTGCATCAGCAGAACAAACGATCAATGTACGAAATGCATCCAAC
The DNA here is from genome assembly GCA_016801955.1 of Conus betulinus. NCBI lineage: Eukaryota > Metazoa > Mollusca > Gastropoda > Neogastropoda > Conidae > Conus > Conus betulinus. The sequence goes on from JADBJO010034601.1 coordinate 11,089, forward strand.
CCTTACCATACAGGTGCCCTATTCCCTGCCTCTCCCAACTATTAAATAAAGCAGAGGAAACTCAAATGTGAATGATTACCACAGTAAAGTTAGCAGGGTTGAGAATTTGAAAAAAGTACCTAAAGGCACAGGAAAAAAAAAACGCCAAAAATCCTGCTACATATCTTCATTTACACACACACACACCACACACACACACACACACACACACACACACACACACACCCACACATACACACAACACACACACACACACACACCACATATATAGATATATATATATGTATTATATATAATTCATATATATATATATCAGATAGAGAGGGAGAGATGAGGGAGAGAGGGAGAGAGAGGGAGAGAGAGAGAGAGATAAATGAACAGACACTAACTGTGTTGCCGTAGCAGTCGCAATTAAACCGGACACCGTAGTCGGCACACATGCCCATCCTGTCTGTTCCTTGTCATAGCACGTGAAGACCCTTGTCTTTATCGCAGGTCACCTTTTCCCCCAGTCTGCTCTGCTCGCACGACCGGTGCTGAGGTCAACACACTCGATGGTGACGATGCTGGAGTTGATTGCAGAAACGCGCTACCTGACGTAGCCTCTCAAAGGTCTCCAATCTCCACCGTCCTGGCCCTCCGGTGTGTGTTGGCGTTGTAGTAGGGGGTCCATCCGTGGGTACACTCGAAGCCCATCTCGTTGGGCTTGAGGTAAGTGGGTGGCGAACCGGCTGGGGGGTAGGGGTGGGAGTGAAGGTGTGACGGCCAGGGGGCAGGGCGGACGGTGGTTTGGGGCACCTGCAGAAGTATGTCACATGTTTGTCTGAGACAGGTGGGATTTACAGTGACATTGAGGGGTTCGTTTGAAAAAGTCTGTTCCTGAAAAGTTGCGTTTGTCCTATCATGTGATGGGGCTCGTTTGAAAAAGTCTGTTCCTGAAACGTGCGTTTTGTCGTATAATGTGATGGGTACGTTTGACAAAAAGCTTGTCTGAAAATGTGCGTTTGTCCCTATATGGTGATGGGTTCGTTTGAAAAGTGTGTTCCTGAAATGTGCGTTTGCCCTATATTGTAATTTGTTTTCTCTGGCAGCTGGCCGTGTCGGCAGGTGAAAGGTCTGCATGAATAAACTTATCCAGATAGTGTCAGGCACACTTGGATGAGATAGATTATTTACTTGGTCCCTATTTGTCCCCGTTCTACATCATGGCACAATAATGAATTTTCATTGAAAGGAAAGCTCAATGCAAGTACACAATTTCGAAACCTTGCAACCAAGCATTCGTTCATGTGACAGAAACCTACTCATTCTCGTAATAATTATGGTAATTGTTCCCGTCTTTTCTTTTTTATTGACGGGACCGCAGCCACATCATACTTTGTAAGTGAGGACATCTCTTTGTCAAATGAAGATAAATAGTATTCTTGACTCTTGACTCTTAACACTCACTCACACACACACCAACACACACACACCCACACACACACACACCACAACACACACACACACACACACACACACCACCACACCTGTAACGCACACACACCATTGAATGAATCACTCTGTCCCTATCTCCTCTCTGTATATACCTATCTATTTGTCTGTCTGTCTATCCATATATTGTACTTCCGAGTTAAGCCATATTACCTACAATTGCTTTCGATTAAAACCTATAATAACCAAAACACAACACTGCGCGTACTCACATGCGCAATAGAAACGGATCTCGTAGTCCTGGCAAACTGGTTTGACATCATTCTGACAGCTCAGCCCCTGATTGCTGCAGGTGACTAGCTGTCCAGTGGACCGGTAGTCCTTCAGCGTGGACGCCACGCGGCACTGTCAGAGCTCAGCGCACCTTGTAGCACGTGGTCGTGTACCCATGTATCTCGGTGAGCTTTTTCAAAGTCGCCGTCCCTGCCATCCGCTTCGTTTGTCGGTAGTTTGCACGGAAACGGGACTAGGGGAGTGGTTGTGGATCCACACTGTCCACCCCTTCCACACAGTCGTAGGTACGGGGGACCGTGCCCGTAGCGGGACGGTGTAGCACCAGAGTGTCCAGGAGAAGCTGTATGGGGTGGGTCGGTGTGTTGGGATGGGTGCCGTGTGCGTTTTCTCCAGGGTACCACGGGTGGGTCAGGCCGTGGTGTTTCTCCCTGTAACTA
>JADBJO010034602.1:7500-10000 GCA_016801955.1 Conus betulinus
ACACACACACACACACACACACACACACACACACACACACACACACACACGAATGAATAGATAACCAAACAAATAAATAAATAAGTAAATAAATAAAGGAAATGGGTGTAAAGTTTTAAAGACGGAAAGTCCTAATGGCCGTAAGGGTAGTGAACAGTTTCCAGATTCTCAGTGCCATGGGCAATAAGGAAGACGACATCCTGCCTCTCTTTCTCCTTCTGCCGCCTTAACCTTTCCAGAACTGAGTCAGGTACTCATATACTGATCACTAGACAAAGGGTTTTCATCCTGTAAAAAACGAAAAATGTTCAAACTAAAACGCACGGAGTAAATATCAAAACCATGTCGACCTGTGGGAAAAAAAAAAAAAGAAAAAGAAAGAAAAGAAAAAAGACCGATCTTCCATAGGGTCTGCCCCCCCAACCACGTTACAACGATAGACCACATGTCCACGTGTGTCTTGCATTGGTTGCAGGGTAATATGACTTAAGAAATGAAAAAGGATCCCTCGCTGTAGCGGTTCTGCTTGCCAACATTCTGTTTTGTCCCTGGCCTGCCTCTCGGGCGCAAAGTTACAGTTCAAAATGTGATTGTGTGCCCTGTATTGTGACGGTTTCGGTCTTCATATAAATTGATCTGTCCGGTTCATACGTTGTCTGGTTGCCATGTTTTTCTTCGTGCGTGCCACTATTCCGTATTCCTCGTACGACATTTCAAAGGCACTTGCGTGTTAGTCACCTATATCATATGCTTCCTCTTTCAGAAAACAAAGTATTGCCAGTGTTTCAGACTGTTATTACAACGAATACTTATATAGCGCCTATTCTTGGCTAGAGACCAAACTGTAAGCGCTTTACACTCCACACTCGTTTACACAACACGCGCTGCCTACTTGGAGTGCCGACTGAAGAGCTGCCAGATGGCGCCTCATTCAGTCGTTTCCGTGTCATCCAGTCAATACCATTTACTGAATTTCCTTACTTCCTTCATTCTTTTTCATTTCTCACGCAGGGTGTATGCTATTTGCAACGTGTCACCATATCAATGGCCAAACTGCCTTCTCTTCCGAAAGTTGGTGATGGGATTTGACGTGTGTGCAAGATGTGCGTATGTTCACACACAGAACCTCGGTATATAATCTCATTCGAAGTCTCATTCAGTCTATTAACAACTTATAATTTGCAGTAAAATAGAAGGTTAGATAAAAAACACTTCAATTGAATAACTTTCACTGAACTTTGAAACCATTTACAGAGTTCATCAGTCAAATACTGATAATGAATCTCTTGACACCATTCACGGATACTAAACAGAATCTTTGTGTCGGAGTGGTTTGTGAACTTCTGTTCCAGATCTTGTAACCGTTGGTGTGCTTTGCTTGTTTTCATTATTTCTTTGTGAGGCAGGGTTGTCTATCCTTGAAGATTGCTTTTGCTTCTTGGTATCTGGGTCAGTGGGTTGTTTAGTGTCTGTGTCATTTGTGATGGCTACCGTGTCTTGAATGTCTTTTTCAGTGTGTTTTCTTTCACACTTGCGTGTTTGAGCATTGTTCTATGTCGTCTGCACACCTGGGATCTCCGAGAAATTGGAGAAATTCACTTGCCAGCTATATGCCTCAAAACAACCAACTGCTGGAGTCAATGAGCTCAGGTACCAGCTGTTTTTTGTGCAAAGAATGGAGATACTGAATCTCACCAGCTGCCTCCCTGCCAGGACTGCCTGCTGAAGCATGCCCAGAGTGCAAACCACCAAGCTGGGTTGTGGAGACGGTGTCTGGCAAACAACCCACAGGCTCTCGATCCTGTTCACAGTCGGTGGAGAATTGAAAAACTGAGGACGACAAAGACATTCTTTCAGTGGATTGGATAAGCGTCCAGCACCAGATGCTGCTCTAGAACTGCTGGCTCGCACCTGCCCTAAAGAATGCACCAGGGAAAAAATGTGTCTGCTTTCTGAACGGCCTCAGATGCACGGACGTGTGTAAAGTGAAAGACGGTGAAAACCAGACGTGTAATGAAGACACTGTCGACATGGCAGTGAACCTTGCTAGTGAAAGTGATGATGGTGATGATCTGTGAACTGTTTGTCCTGGAAAGAGAGTAGAAAGGTGGGGACACATTTCTATGTTTTAATGGATGTGTGTTTGTAACGGAAAGAATCACTCGCTCGAACTGAGCTCAATTTCAGTGAAAGGGGTGAAATGTTGAGTCTGATACCTAAAATTGAAGTGTGATTATCAATTTTGTCCCCAGAAGCATCATGGTATTTACTGTACACGTCTTTGTAAGATGTAATGCAATTTGACTGATTTAACTGCTTTGATACAAAGGGATTAGTGCCGGCACACAGAAATCTGTGGGGATGACGGTGGCCTTAGATAACGTATGATAACACAGGGAAAGCTGTGCCCCCCCCCCCCCCCCCAAATTGTTATCATACATATCTGAAGTCTAGAGACATGGAATATCTCAAAAATATAAATGAGAATTTGCCCACCTTT
>JADBJO010034603.1:0-13251 GCA_016801955.1 Conus betulinus
AGTTCAGTCAAAGGTGCAGTAAGACTAGCAAAATGAGGAACATATCTGCGATAGTAGGACAAAAGACCCAACAAAGAGCGAACCTGCTTCTTCGTAGTTGGCTTACCCACAGACAAAATCTTTTGCACTTTCTTGACTTCTGGACGAACATGACCAACGGAAATCATATGTCCCAAAAAACTCCAACTCCTGAAAACCAGCCAGCACTTTTGACGGACGAGCCGTCAACCCAAACAACCTGAGACGGGTCAAAAGCATGCGTAAGTAGTCCAACAACTGCTGCCAAAGACGAGCTGCAAGAAGAATGTCATCAAAATAAACTTACAGCTGAAAACTGATACAACTGCAGCTTCACATCATTCTTGCGAATGTAGCTGGTGCGTTCTGCAACCCGAAAGGCATTCTCGTCCACTTCCTTATCCTGAGGCAACATAGGTATCTGCCAGTATCCCTTCGCAAGGTCTACTTTGACAAAATACCGACCTTCAGACAAACGACAGAAAATATCCTCAACATCTGGAATCGGTTCAGAGTCGAACACAGTGACCTTATTGAGAGCCCGATAATCGATACAGAATCGAATTGAGCCATCAGGCTTACCCACCAGAACGACTGGAGAACTGTACGGTGATACAGACGGTTCAATCACTCCAAGATCCAACATAACCTGAACCTCTCTCTGAATGATCTCCCTCTTTGCAAAAGGCAAAGGGTAAGACTTGACCCTAACAGGAACATCAGTAGTCAGATTAATACAGTGTGGATCTACCTGTACAGCCTTCCCTGGTGTATCTGTCAAGACATCAGAAAAATCCTCCAAAACACTCATCAACTGAGACTTTTGAGTGTCTGACAACTCAGGAGCAACCTTTACATCACGAAATGTCTCGCCTTGAACAGACAAGGTAGGTAATGAAACGTCATCGTCACTCACATCTGTACAACTCCTACAGAGGAACAATGTACATCCTGTACAACTCCTACAGAGGAACAATGTACATCCTGTACAACTCCTACAGAGGAACAAGTACATCCTGTACTCCTACAGAGGAACTGTACATCCTGTACCCGACGGGGGAGAAACAGGGGAATGTGAACACTCTGCATCCGAAACACCAGTGGGAAACAACACAATCCACAGGTAACTCATTAGACAATGCAGACGCAGAGTCTAATCCCTGAGGAACACAAAGAGCAACATCGAAATTGACAGCAACATTCGTCCGAACCACATACTCTTTCAACATATGATGTGGAAAACCTTGGACTTTCCATGCATGTCAATACGATAGTTGACAGGTGAACACTTTTCCTTCACAAGAAAAGGACCTTTCCAGGAAATCTTCAACTTATTCTGTTCATCAGAGAGCAAAACAAGAACTTGATCACCCACTTCAATGAACGAGGAGAGCTCTTTCTGTCTGCGTACACCTTATACTTGTCGGTCTGACTGTCAGCGGTCTGTTGTGCCTGAGCACAACTGTCCAGTATCCGATTGTGCAAGTCATGTACATATTGGTAAACGTTTTTTGTCATCGTCAGTCATCTGTGTGCCAGTCCACTTATCAGCTAACAAAGCGATAGGACCACGGGGTGAATGACCGAAAAGTAACTCAAAAGGAGAAAACCCTAAAGTCATATTCGGCAACTCCCGATATGCAAACAGAACAGCCGGAATGTACCGATCCCACTGCTTGGGACAGTCACGACAAACCTTCTTCAGCATGGACTTCAAGGTGCCATTAAACCTTTCCACCATCCCGTTAGACTGAGGGTGGTATGGAGTAGTGGTAACAGAAGAAATAGACAACAGACGGTACACTTCCTTCATCAGGTCCGAAACAAACTGAGTACCACAATCAGTAAGAATTTCGGAAGGCAAACCATACCTTGAAAAAATAGAAAGAAGAGCCTCCGCCACAGTGACTGTATCAATACGTTTGAGTGGGACAGCCTCTGGAAACCGAGTAGCTGTATCCACCAACGTCAGAACGTACCGAAAGCCAGAAGAAGACACCTCCAAAAGGACCAACCAAATCCATCGCTACCTTCTCAAAAGGTACTGAAACCAACGGCATCTTGTGCAACGGCGCACAAGGGACGCGGTTACGAGACACAGTCTTCTGACAAGTATCACATGAACGACAATACTCCTTGACTGACTGAGACACTCCTGGCCAAAAGAACGATGCAAGAACTCGCTGTAGAGTACGTCTGATCCCACAATGACCAGAAAAAATGCTGTCATGCGCAGTATGAAGCACAACGTTACGTAACTCCTGAGGAACTACCACCTGACGCTTAACTTCACCTTTGTCCTTGACCAAGCGACATAGAACATCATAAAAAAAAAAAAACAGCTTAGTCAAAGGGGAAGGTACCTCAGTTACAACTGAAGAGAACAAATGACTCAAAGAGGCATCACGCTTCTGCATAGCAGCAGCAAATTCTTTAGCTGTACATCCAGCACAGACAAATCAGGCACTGACAACGGTACAGGCAACTGTTTCTCCTTGTCTGCCTGTAAACGAGTAGTCACATTACATGGGACAAAAGATCCACCAGCACCTGAACATGCTGAAGTAAACACCTGGAAGATTACCAAGAATGAGATCCGTTACTGGGTTCTCAATAACACAGGCAAGCACTCACCCTCAAAGTAAGGTGTACTAACTGAGACCACAGCAAGAGGGAAAACCTCAATCTTACCTCCAAAAGAACGACAATGTTGTTCTTCACCAGTGAACTGGTGCGGAAGAACAAAAGAACGACGCGCACTCCCGCAGTAGTGCAACCTGTGTCCCTCAACACAGAACAGTGAAAACCCATGACAGTTCCTGACTCAACCAGTAAGCCGTCAGTGTTAACATGTGACACCATCGAATGGGCTACAGTAGATGGATCCGAAACATTGTCTGACATACCCGCGACATTCACTGCTGACTGCTCTACAGATGGACAATCCCGAGCTTTATGAAACCAGCAACCACAATTGTAACAACCTGCGGGTGTACCTGAGGTATTATGAGCCTGTCCGCGCTGTCGGCCACGGTTACGCGGATACCGAGAGTTAGACGCTGTTTGACCACCTCTAGGTGTACCGGTATTTGCACCCAAATGACCAGACTGCTGACCACCACCGGTAGCAGACTGTTCAAACCGGCTGCCATGATCCCGTCCGCTACGAGAATTTTGACCACCGCGGGAATTTGACCTCCACGGTAACGATTACGGTTCTGATTTGAACGCCAAGAGCCAAATCCACGGTCTGAACCAACACTGTTTTGGTGATGTGCGAAGGAAGCGACATTTACATCAAAAACCGTGTCCGTTCCCTTGCGGGCAAAACGTCCGATCAGGATGTGCAGTCCTGTACTGTTCCGCAAGCTCGCACATTTCTTCAGCGCTCGCTCGCGACCGACCTTTCTTTAGAAAAAAACAGCCAAGTCCTTTGAAACGCTGTTTAAAAAAATCTGCTCACGCAAAAACAGATCACGAAGTTCCGCATAATCCTTTTTAGTTTTGGACAAGTCAATCCACCGATCAAGAAAATGCGCAGACCGAATCAAATACGCAGGAAATGACTCGCCTTTCTCCGGACGCACGGTACGGAATTTCTCGCGAAATCTTCTTCGGCGGTACACGGTAACGCTTAAGTAATTCATCCTTAAGTTCATCCCATGTTAAAGTATCCTTCGCTGCCAAAGAATGATACAGCGTCAACGCACTGCCCTGAAAAAGAGACGCAATATACAATACCCACTTATCTTTGGGCCACTCGCAAGAAGTAGCATGACTCTCAAATCTAAACAAAAATGCATCAATCTCATCTTTGTTTTCATCAAAGACAGGCATCTTGGGATATAAGGAACGAACGACCAGAAATAGGTTTCGCATCACCAGAACCCTGCGCAGAACCATTGTCTGTTACACCAAAAGCTTTTAATTTCTCCATTTCAAGCTGAAGCTTCTTACTCTCTAACTCTAACCCCATCTGGCTTTTACTCTTTTTCTAATCTCATGCTCCTCTGGCTTCTAAATCTTTCTCTCTCTTCTCTTCCCTTCTCTTTTCTCTCTTTCTCTCCCTTCTTTTCTTTCCTCTTTCTTTTCTCTCTTCTTTCTCTCTTTCTCTCTTCTCTCTCTTTTCTCTGTCTTTCTTTATCCTTTTTTCTTCCCTTTCTTTTGCGCGCTCAGCGCGATCCTCACACTGTTTGACATATTGAATCAAGTCCGGCCCATCAAGGCCTAACGTTACCCTGAGACAGGTAGGTCTCAAAGGCCGACATTTTTGAATGAATTTTTTTCTTCTAAGAAAAAAAAAAATGAAATTTTATGAAAAAGAAAAGAACAATGAAAATTTACTTTAAATTTGAAAAAGAAAAGAAAAATGAATTTAAAGTTTCAGTATAAAATTTCCTTCCACTCACACCAAAATCCAATCACTCCTATACACACTAAAAAAAAAAAAACAAATGTTTTCAAACAGCAAAACCAAGAAGAATTTCCAGAAAAAAAAAAAATTGTTTATTTGGACAGGCCTCCAAAATGATCACCCTTTTGGATCAAATCAGTGGCCAGGGGAAGGAGAAAAATCGAATTCAAATAATAGGAAAAAAAAAAGGTTGTGAAACGAAAAAAAAAAAACTACGTAAGGCTAAGCGTCTCCCATCGCCATGCCCCCTTGCTACCCGCAAGAGAGGTGGAAGCTCACCAGCCTATGGAACAACAATGCCCTAACAAAACAGAGGTAGAAATAGAAAAAGAGGCACTCACTCAACAATTTCACACATACACACACACAAAAAAAAATCTTAAAACAACATTAATTAAAACAATGAAAAGACAAACACCTAAAAAGGGGATAATACACAATCACTATCAGAAACCCTACCTAAGAAATGAGAATGAGAAAATTTTCAAACTAGATAGGTGCCTATTGATAAAGACGAAATAGAGAGAGAATGAAGTCAGAAAACAGCAAAAGTAGACAGAGTGGAAATCACCAAGACAGTAAGAAAAAGTAAGACTAGAAATTAGAAAAAGCCCTCTGGACTACCCTACTGGCACAGCCCACCCGTATAATCGGAGACGGGACTAGCACAAAATACTAGAATAGGAAAAAAAAAAAAACACACACACACACAAAAGTTACATAGGGACACTTTTGAAGGGGGGGGGGGGGGGGGGTACAATGAAAAGTGAACACTAAGTCTTAAGTGGGGTTGGGGAAGAAAACAAAATTATTTTGCCACACTCCAAAAAAAAAAAAACAAAAACAAAAAAAAAACAAAGGGGTAGGTATAAATCAAAGTTGCAATAAAAATAAAGGAGGGTTACAAAACAAAATTATTTCAAAATTTGAAATAAAAAATCAGGAAATGGATACAATATAAAGAAACTGATTCAAAATAATGAAAGGAAATCAAATTTATGCAATTAATAATAAGTACAAGAAGGGGTTTAAACAAGAAAATTACCAAAAAAAAAATTGATGATAAAGTACTGGGGAGGGTATAATGAGGGGGGGGGGGGGGGGGGGGGTTACATGAAAATCCTTAAAATACTCAAAAAAAAAAAAAAAAACGTGGGAATACAAAAGGAGGAGGGGGATTTCACAGCAAATTCTGTTCAAATTGCTGAATAATAAATCAAGAAAGGAAATATGGGGAGGGGTTTAAATGGAAATTTTTACAATATAAAGAAAATTAGGGGGGGGGGGGGGGGGGGGGGATGTATCCAAATAGAAAAGGTATTATACGTAATAATCAAATGTTCCCACACAACATTCACTAATACCTTAAAAAGCAAATCATTTTTTTTTCCAATTCAAAATGGGGTGGGGAACATCACAACCAAGGGGAGGGGTACGAAACAAAAACCAAGTTCCAAGTCGGGGTCACCACTGTCAGACGTACGATATCCATGCATGCACGCACATACACACACGAACATGACGTCTTTTTCCTCCGCACACAACTGCATCCACTCCATACACATAAGGCGCAAACAAAGGTCATTTTGATTCATCCCCTCCTTAATCTTTTAAAATCCCATGGGGGTTCTTTACTCTGGCATCAATCAAAGCTTATATATTTTCATAATCTGTGATTCTTTCAGCTGGTGCAACCAATCAAGCACTTCTTTGAAAGTCACTATTAATGTTGCAGGTTTACTCACTGCAAGTGTCCACACACACTCTCTGTGGTGTCCGGAACTGGCTTCCTCTGTGCGGGGATCCCATACTGCCCATTACATATCACAACTACTGGTCGGCGACAAACTTTTGCCAACCTGGATCTTCCGCGGATCGGAGCTTGGCCCGGGAACGCGCGCAGCCCCCGGCCATCCACCTTAGTGCCCGATCTCCAGTCTCTTCTTTCCTCTACCGCACGGGGAGTCGGCCCAGCTATAAACAAACCAGATAAACACGAGTTCAAAACACTGCCAGCCAGTTAGCAGTCATGTTACACTTTAACATTTTTGAACTCTTTCATTTTCAAACATAGTTTCGGTTCCGACAATAAACCGTGAAAACAAAATGGGAATTCTCAATAATCTAGATTCTCACTTACGGCTTGAGTACCGGTCAATCAACTACAATTCACATACTTCTGTATGTGTTAGGCCTCTGCCTTTATCATGGGCACAGTCCGCCTCTTCTTCATCTAAATCATCTGTTCCATTCTCAGAGTGCGCACCGATACAGGTCAACGCCTGTTTATATTCAAATCGCGTGAACAGTGTTAAAAATTTCACTCAAACCCTGGGCCACGTTCAGTCAATACGCTCCCTTGTGTCACACGACGCAGCGGGACTGACGGGACTGTGGCCGTGGACAGGGTGTCAGAATGAGCGGCGTGGGTGGCGCAGAGGTTGGGTGAGAAAAAGATAAAAAGTATTATAGATGTACACATACGACCTCTTTCTTTTTAAATCAAATAAAAATACTGTTTTGACACGAACAGATTTTCGATCTGATGGAGCGGTAGACTTTGTCCTGCTGTTTGTTGAATGCTCCATTTACATCAGTAAATTTCAACATGAATCTTTTCACGTAAGTGTGTTCATTAATCATTGAAAAACGGGTATGAAATAGAAAAGTGCTTCGGTTATGTTAACTTTAACATGGTTCAAGTTTAACACTGACTGGTATGAGCATAAAGATTAACTGAAAGTAATGGAAAGTAGAAAACAAAAACATATACTTCATTATAAATACCCTTCATACTATTAAGATACCATCGACATCTTTTTTGTAGGAATGGCTGGCAGTTATTGATATTCTACTTTTGTGTGTGCATGTGTCATCGATTTAATGTTATGTTCCTCTTTTTTCTTTTGATTTTTTCTTTTCGTCTGTCCCAAGTTTTACTTATATTTTCCCTTACCACCTTTTTCAGTTTTTTGTGACATATTGAAATCATATGTATAAACTTGAAGAGAAAGTAAATGGTGTCATTTAAAACCAAACGAAAAAAAACAAAAAAGAGAGAAATAACGAGCAAAGTAAAAGACGACACTTAAGAACAACAACAGAATATCTGAATGAACTCTTTCTCGTTCGAAGATCTTCCTCATCCGACAGAAACAAAGCAAACTTGACTGAAAGAATGCATGCGGGCCGGAGGGGTGGGTGGGTGGGTGGGGGGGGACTTTTTTGGAGTGGCATACGAACAGTGCTGCGTTTGCGTATCGATAACATCATCTGAACACTGGCCACACGCCACAATTAGGATTTTGCACCAAAACGCTGTACAATCCTTGCAAGCGTGTTCAGGCCTTCCATGATTTTTTTTTAAAAATTTAATATTACCACCGATGAAATCACAATCTTCAATACACGACCTTCCCCATTTCAGGCCTTTGCACTCAAACACCACCCGTCACCCTAACTTTTGCGCCAGCTTGAAGCGCCCTGATAGTTCCATCCCTTTTGACTTGAATCTGTCTGCTTGGAACCACCTGGCTTGTACCTTGATGGCCACAAGGAGAGGAAAATGAGGAGAATCAACTTTCAGACTCAAAAAAAAAAAAAAAAAAAAAAAAAAACCAGTTTGTGCCAGTCTTTAAATACTCGACTTCTTACGCAAGGGCTTGACGCATTCATTTCTGGTATGCATCCACTCTCACACGATTATGGTGAAGAGGGACGTGACTCTGACAAAGTGGGGGGAAAAACAGACTAATAACGTATTGTAGTAGTCTCCCTTTGCATAGTTTGACTGGCTGTTCTCCCTTCACGCGATGGACAAATCCCGACGGGTGTCTCTTCCATAATTCGGTGTTTCTAGAATCGCGCTTTCCTAACAAATAAATAAAAGAGTCGTGGATGGGAGACAGCGATGAGAAACAGAGACCAGTCCTAACATCATTGATTATATGTCTCATCCAGATTCTGTCTCTAAATCACGCTTCCGTCACCTTCAATGATAACAAAAACCACAACGATACCCCCTGTGTTAACACAACAACAACAACACAACAACAACAACAACATTAACAACAAAACAGAAAAAGTAAGAAAAAGTTGTCTGAATAACTATTGGTCAGAAAGGAAATCAATAACTAGTGTTTGGTCAGAAAGGAAATCAATAACTGTTGGTCAGAAAGTACAATCATCTCTGATCCTATGCCAGCCGTATTTCCACTCTGCACCAAAAGCAACATGGTCTCCTGGCTGGCAGTCAAGAATGTCGGCCTTCTGCTTTCTTTTGTTTGTTTTTATTTTTTGTTTTATAACTCTGAAACATTTCTCCCTGGGAATTATCACTCACAGCCTCAGACCCACTGCTGGAAGGGAAATATCCAGGGGTGACTCCTGATCCCGGGAAGTGATGTCGATCGGACGATTGCACGCAGCATTGGCAGGGAGAAAGTTAGACCGAAACACAACACTGTCCTGATCTGCCCAACAATCCGCTCGCAATATTGCGGACATGTTCGTCCGTGCTTGAAACCGTATTGCTCAAACCCGTCCAATCCATGAAGCCTGCCACGTCTGATGCCTCTTAACGTTGGCACTGTCGTACCTGTCTCGTTCTGGTCTGGCACACATTTACCGGATTTCTATTGGTCACCTTTTCTCCCATGGTTTCTCGAGAATAGGCAGCTCATCCATTGTCCTCCTCCTCCTCCTCCTTCTCATCTTTATTATTCTCCTACTTCTCACCATCTCATCATCATCATCATCATCATCATCAGTCATCATCTCATCATCATCATCATCCGCCATCATCTTTATTATCCCCTACTCCTCTCCCTACTTAGCATCATCATCATCATCATCATCATCATCAGACAGCAGCAGCAGCAGCAGCAGCAGCAGTAGCAGCAGTAGTAGTAGCAGCAGTAGTATAAGCAGCAGTGGTAGTAGGTGATAGCATTAGTATACCATTAGGCAGTGGCAGACGTACGTACACCTATCCCGCGGTTAAAGACCATAGCTCTGAGTGCTTTATAATCCACGCTTCTTTACACACCACCTGGTAGAGCCCCAGAACAGCTGACTCCCTGCCGGGCCACATTCAGTCACTTCCCTGTCAGTCATGGTCAGTATCGATCACAGGTTTTCCCGTGTCATTCATTCTCAATCGATCACTAGTTTCCCCGTGTCATTCAGTCAGTATCGATCACTTAGTTTTTCCCGTGTCATTCACAGTCAGTATCGATCAATAGTTTCCCCGTGTCGTTCAGTCAGTATCGATCGTACCTTCCCCGTGTCATTCATCTGTCAGTATCGATCAAGTTCCCGTGTCATTCAGTCACTCATCGATCAGTCATTTCCCCGTGTCATTCAGTCAATATCGATCACTAGTCGTTTCCCGTGTCATTCAGTCAATAGTGATCAGTATCGTTTCCCGTGTCATTCAGTTCAGTCATCGATCACTAGTTTTTCCCGCGTCATTCAGTCAGTATCGATCAGCAGTTTCCCGTGTCGTTCAGTCAGTAGCGATCAGTACCTTCCCCGTGTCATTCAGTCAGTATCGATCAGTAGTTTCCCGTGTCATTCAGTCTATCGATCAGTAGTTCCCCGTGTCATTCAGTCAGTATCGATCACAGTAGTTTCCCGTGTCATTCAGTCAATATTGATCTTTAGTTTTCCCGTGTCATTCAGATCCAATATTGATCAGTAGTTTTCCCCTTGTCATTCCGTCAATATCGATCGGTAGCTTCCCGTGTCATAAGTCAATATTGGTCAGTAGTTTCCCGTGTCATCGCAGTCAATATCGATCAGTAGTTTCCCGTGTCACCGAGACTCAGTCAATTTTTGATCAGTAGTTTCCCGTGTCATTCAGTCATATCGATCAGTAGTTTCTCGTGTCATCAGTCCAAAAATTGATCAGTATTTCCCGGGTCATTCAGTCAAAATTGATCAGTAGTTTCCCGTGTCATATTCAGTCAATGTCGATCACTCAGTTTGCTTCCTTCGCTTTTCCGATGTTCACCGTAAGGTACATGCCATGCGTACACGTGCCATCCTTTCCAACCGTCCAACCGGCATTCTCTTCGGAGCGTTGGTGATGATTTTTTTTTTTTACGGGTGCACGGTATGGTAGGCATGCGTGTACGGTACTAAAAACGGAGTCGGAACCAATATTACCCCTGAGCGAAATATCCTCTTAACTGAAACGACCAGGGCGAGATTTGAACCCAAACCGCAGATCACCAGACCGTGAGTCTAGCGCTCCACCTGCAGAGTGATTCCGGTCCTTGACATGGGGACGGCGAGGAGAACGTGCGGTTTCCCGGTTCCGTTGTGTGTCGGTCTTATTACTCTCTCCTGTCATGGTCAACCTGCCCCACAGTGAAGTACATGTAACGCTCCTATTAATAGTCTCCTGTAAAGGCAACCTGCCCCCACAGGAAGTACATGTAACGCTCCTTGTTAGTCTCCTGTCATAGTAACCTGCCCCCAGTGAAGTACATGTAACGCTCCTTGTTAGTCTCCTGTCATGGTAACCTGCCCCACAGTGAAGTACATGTAACGCTCCTTTTAAAGTCTCCTGTCATGGTAACCTGCCCCACAGTGAAGTACATGTGACGCTCCCTTTTAAGTCTCCTGTCATGGTAACCTGCCCCACAGTGAAGTACATGTAAACGCTCCTTTTAAAGTCCTAAAGTCTCTGTCATGGTAACCTGCCCCACAGTGAAGTGGGTAACGCGCCTTTTAAAGTCTCCTGTCATGGGTAACCTGCCCCACAGTGAAGTACATGTAACGCTCCTTTTAAAGTCTCCTGTCATGGTAACCTGCCCCACAGTGAAGTACATGTACCCTCCTTTTAAAGTCTCCTGTCTGGTAACCTGCCCCACAGTGAAGTACATGTGACGCTCCTTTTAAAGTCTCCTGTTATGGCAAACCTGCCCCAGTGAAGTACATGTAACGCTCCTTATTCGTCCCCTGTCATGGTAAAGTAACACAGAAATCCCAAAGAAGTAAACGCAAACGTGTGTGTGTGTGTGGTGTGTGTGGCGTGCGTGGCGTGTGCGGTGTGTGTGTGTGTGTGTGTCGTGTGTGTGTGTGTGTGTGCGCGCGCGCGCATGCGGTGTGTGTGTGTGTGTGTGTGTGGTGATATGTATATGAGCGCGTGCGCGCACGCGTGTGCGCGTGCCTGTCTATGTGTGTCTGTATATGTTTATATGGTCCTGAGTAGTCAATGTGCTGCGACAATTCATGTTGTGAGAAGATTGTCAGTACCCGACACATTAGCAAAACACAAGAGGCAAACCGGGATGAAGCAACAACGGTACTTAGTCACAACGACACGTGGTCACAACGACATTTGTCACACAACTACCTTGGTCACATTGGCACTTGGTCACATTGGCATGTAGACCGTCTTTCTTTTCCCACGCATGTACGGGCGTACTCACACACCCGAATATTGACCCACGCATGTAAGCCTAGCGCGAGAAATGTTAATACGTATCTGTCAGTGAACCATTGGGTGTGTGTGTGGGGGGGGGGGTGGGGGGGGGGGGGGGGGGGGGGAAGTAGGAGGTCCATCTATTGAGAAGAGTCTAGAACTACACTTTGTCTAAACCCAACTGACTGTATATAGGAAATGGGAGAGGAGGGATAAATATGCAGGCTAACACAATTTTTTTTAAAGGCGGGTGTGCGTGTTGGTAAAGGCAGAGGAAACCCTGTTTTAACCCTCTCTTGTTTTGAAGGGTGGGGTGGGGTGGAGGAAGATTCCAAATAGTCTGGGGGCTGAGGAGTGGGGGGGTGGGGTAAATTCACGCTAGCCCAAACTTACCCTCGCGGGGTAAGTTCCAACTAGGGGGGTGGGGGGGGCGGGGGGGGGGGGGTTAAGTTCTAGCTAGTCCTACAAAATGAACCCGGGGGGTAATGCCAGAGGACCCAAGTCGCTGTCAACATACTTTCCGCCATTCAAACTGGCGGTGATTGAAGTGAACCTTTTGGGGTCACTAGCAGGAATCACCGTCACTGACGAACACTAACACAAAATCAATTATGAACTCAATGGAGAAATGATGAAGACGTCCTTTTCCTGTCTCAATATCGACGTAGGTGAGTGCGATATAGCGACACTGGGTAGTAGGCGTCGGTCGGGTGGTGGTGTGTGGAGTGGCAGAGGATGAAGCGGGCAGTGTGTGTGTAGTGTGTGTGCGTGTGTTTGGGGGGGGGGGGTAGGTGAGTGTGAAATTAACATTCAGTCATAATTTCTGTTCGCATCGTCCTGGGATTGAGGTTTTTTTTCAGATGTTTTGTACACAGAGAAGAAGAAGTGCCAAGTCAGTTTCTACATTGAATCTTGGTCAAATGGACTTTACAATTGTACATGTAAACTTTGTTTTAATATAGACATTAGTGACTTACCATCACGCAACTCTCCGCGTGCTTCCCTTCTCACAGACCGTTACACGACACAGCGGACCTTACCTACCAGCCCAGTTAGCAGACCACGTTCTACCACAAGTACAGCGAGGCCTGTATAAACTGGCTCATCGGTATGCCCTGGTATAAACTGGCCCATCGGATCGGTATTGCCCCTATATAATGGGGCCCTCCAATAAATATGCCCCTGTTAGAATGGGCCCAGTCGGGTGCCCCTGTATAAATGGCCCATCCAGATATGCCCCTGTAATAAACTGGCCCAGTCCCATGTATGCCCCTGTATAACCTGGCTCAAGTCCATGATAACCATGCCCCTGTATAAACTGGCCTCGTCCATGATATCACCCATGTATAAACTGGCCAGTCCCATGATATGCCCCTGTATACAATGG
>JADBJO010034604.1:0-2500 GCA_016801955.1 Conus betulinus
GTGTTTACATATATGATATCGTTTGACTGTTTTCATAGTAGGAATTACAAATGCTGAACCTGCATTGCCATTATCAAGTACAGATCCATCTGTGAATATTTTAATGTAATCACACTATAGTAATTTTCCATGTGATCATTAACTAAATTTTTCAGAACGTTTGGAGATTGACTTTTGCTCAATTCCGTATGATCAATGTCAAAAGTAGGTTTAATATGTGCGCGCGTGCATGCGTGTGTGTGTGTGTGTGTGTGTGTGTGTGTGTGTGTGTGTGTGTGTGTGTGTGTGTGTGTGTGTCTGTGTGTCTGTGTGCGCGCGCGTGCGTGCATGCGTGCGTGTGTGTGTGTGTGTGTGTGTGCGCGCGCGTTGTGTGTGTGTGTGTGTGCGTGTGTGTGTGTGTGTGTGTGTGTGTGTGTGTGTGTGTGTGTGTGTGTGTGTGTGTGTGTGTCTCGCTCTCTCTCTCTCTCTCTCTCTCTCTCTCTCTCTCTCTCTCTCTCTCTCTCCCTGTCTCTCTCTCCCTCCCTCTCTCTCTCTGTCTCTGTCTGTCTGTCTGTCTCTCTCTCTCTCTCTCTCTCTCTCTCTCTCTCTCTCTCTCTCTCTGTCTCTTCATCTATCTGATTCTCTGTGTATCTGTTTCTCTCTCCCCCACTCTATCTCCGCCATGCTTTGTCTATCTCTCTGTCTCTCTGTCTGTCTCTCCCTCTATGCTTTCCATCTTCTCTGTGTCTCTCTGTTTCCGTTTCTTCTCTTTTGTCTGTCTGTCTGTCTGTCTGTCTTGTCTGTCTGTCTGTCTCTCTGTCTCTGTCTAGGTCTCTCTCTCTCTCTCTCTCTCTCTCTAACTATTTGATGCTCAAGTTGTTCCTTCACTTCTCTATGGTTCAGGATTATGGGGTTATAAGCCGTACCAATCTATTGAAAAAGCTCCACCTACAGGCCTGTAAATTAATACTCAATGTGTACAACTTTCACGCCTAATGATATGGTTTATGGTGAATTGGGTCGTTACCCATTATATATTAATTCTGCAGCTAGGTGCATCAACTTTTGGTTCGTCTCCTTAAACAGCCTCCTACTAGATACTCAAGAAAAGCATACAACATGCTTCATATGTTACAGGAAAGAAATATAAGGGTTCAAAACTGGGTATCGCATTTAAAGCATCTTCTGTGTTCAAATGGTTTTGGCTACGTTTGGATGTATGGTGAAGTCGGGAACAAGAAACTTTTTCTCAGGGTCTTTAAGGATCGCCTTATTAGTTGCCTCTGTCAGCAGTGGTATTCTCATATGTCTGAAAGCAATCGTTTCGATCTTTATTATTCCTTCAAGAATATTTTTGAACGTGAAAAAATATGCTGATTTCATTAACAATAGAATATTTAAAACTGCCTTAGTACGTTTCAGGTTGGGAGTCTCAACTATTCAAAGTCACTGTCTCCGCTTCTTGCTTGCCGAACATCCTGTTTGTCCCCTTTGTTACGCAGACTGCGAAGACGAATTCCACGTCCTATTTGAATGTACATATTACAATGACCTTAGAATTAAATATTCCATCAATAGTCCAGGAAAGTTATTTGTCGAAATATGAGCAATGTGCACGAATTCTTAATGGTAATATTGAACGCCAACTTCAAATGTCTAAATTTCTTTTCCTAGCTTTTAAAACGAAGGGAAAATTTGATACAAATGAGATAAAATATATTTTCGTACACTGTTATGTGAGCAGGATCGAATGGAGAATGTATGTATAGATGTATATATTTATTAACATATTCTTTTTCATTGGTTTGTTTTCTTTGGTATTGTAACGGGTCAAAGGCCTATACACAATTAAACCATGTTTCTCTTTGTCTGTCTGTCTGTCTGTCTGTCTGTCTCTCTCTCTCTCTCTCTCTCTCTCTCTCTCTCCATCTATGTCTCGGTCCATATTGATCTCTGTCTCTCTTTCTCTCCCCTCCCACTTTATGTGTGTGTGTGTGTTTTGTGTGTGTGTGCGTGTGTGTGTGTGTGTGCGCGCGCGTGTCTGTGTCTGTGTCTGCATCTCTCTCTCTCTCTCTCCTCTCTCTCTCTCTCTCTCTCTCTCTCTCTCTCTCTCTCTGTGTGTGTGTGTGTGTGTGTGTGTGTGTGTGTGTGGTGTGTGTGTGTGTGTGCCAGCAGTTTTACCTGCCTGATAGCCTATACACCAATGTGTGTCTCGAGTTTTCTCTAATTCTGTTGTGTTTTCTCAGTCTGTCTGTATTTCATCATGACCCCCCCCCCCCTCTCTCTTTCCCTCTCTTCATCTATCTGATTCTCTGTGTATCTGTTTCTCTCTCCCCCACTCTATCTCCGCCATGCTTTGTCTGTCTCTCTGTCTTTCTGTCTGTCTGTCTCTCCCTCTATGCTTTCCATCTTCTCTGTGTGTCTCTCTGTTTCTGTTTTCTTCTCTTTATCTGTCTGTCTGTCTGTCTGTGTCTCTCTTCTCTCCCCTCCCATTTTATGTGTGTGTGTGTGTGTGTGTGTG
>JADBJO010034604.1:5000-13247 GCA_016801955.1 Conus betulinus
GACTGGTTACCTTAGAGGAAACAACAAATGCGCTAAGTAAACTACGTAATGGGTCGGCACCTGGTTGTGACGGAATTACAGTAGAATTCTTAAAATTCTTTTGGAGTAAATTAGGTAAATTGGTAACAAGCTCTTTTATCGAATCTTTTCATAAAGGCGAGTTATCGTACACTGAAAGACAAGGAATCATCACTTTATTACACAAAGGAAAAGACTTAGAAAGAGATCAGTTAACAAACTGGAGACCAATTACCTTGATTAATACAGACTATAAAATCCTTGCAAAAGTTCTAGCGGAAAGACTCGGTAAAGTTATTCATAAATTAATTAACAACGATCAGGTTGGCTATCTGAAAGGTAGAAATATTGCAACAATTATAAGGTCCATTGATGATGTAATAAACTACTCAAACACACGTAATAAGGGTGGATATTTACTAGCAGTAGACTACTGTAAAGCCTTCGATTCAATATCCAGAAAAATTTTTGTTACATGCATTTGATATTTTTGTTTTGGTGTGGACTTTAAAAGGTGGGTATATGTTCTTAACAACGGTAGTTCAAGTAGTATTAATCACGGAGGCTGGATTTCCGAACCTTTTGAGATTTCCTGTGGTATCAGACAGGGTTGCCCTTTTTCACCTCTCGCGTTTGTACTGGCTGTAGAGCTGCTTGCGATCAAAATTAGAAACAGTTCCATAGAGGGCATTAAAGCTTCAATTCCCCATGGCACAAGCCCAGTTCATATCAAAATAAAACAAATGGCCGACGACACAACACTTTTTCTGAAAAAAACAGAACAGACATGCTTACAGCTTTAGAAATACTAAATGAGTTTGAAAGAATTTCTGGCCTTAGATTAAATACCCAAAAAACTAGGTAATGAGAATGGGTAATAAGAATGAAGATGAAAATATTCCATTTGTTTTGGTCAGGAAAATAAAAAATATTGGGCATTTATTTTGAAACAAACAAAATGGCACGAGACATTGAAGACAACTGGTCTCATAGATTAGATGTAATAAATTCCATCATTAAGGAGTGGAGTAAAACGGGACCTGAGTATTCAAGGTAAAGTTGTGGTTATAAAAACCTTTCTGATCAGTCAATTTATATATGTAATACAATCTATAGGTCTTCCCCATAGTGTACTAAATAAAATAAAAATACAATACTGTATAAATTCCTCTGGCAGAAAAAAACAAAGTAATAGGAGGGCATTTGAAAAAGTTAAACGGAAAGTGATGGAAGGTGAGTATGGAGAGGGGGGTCTTAAAATGTTAAACATGCTCGAACTACAAAAATACTTTTATTTACAATGGGCAGGAAAACTGTTTGACGCGACTGAAAAACATAATTGGAGTTTTTATTCCAAAATGGCATTTGAAAAGCTGGCAAAAGGTGATAGAATCTTCCATATCAACTGTAAAAGAAAAGATATTAAAGGTCTTGAAAGAATAGACAATGAATTTTGGAAAGAGGTCCTAACGACATATTTAGAGCACAAACCTGTTATTAAGATGGAAGATATTAATTGCAACAATTTTCAAAGTCAAATGATCTTCAATAATTCACTACTCACCTACAAGCACAAAACGTTGTTCTTTCCAGCTTGGCAAAAGAAAGGAATTGATACTATTAAACAGATTATTCATTTTCGAGAAACCGTTTACTCACTCTGGAGGAATTACAAGACATGATAGGGCAAAACAGAGCAAATATCGTACTAGATTATAACATTTCAATTACCTCTATTCCAAAGACATGGGTTCAGTGGATACAGAACGGCGAAAAAGAAGATGGATGTCAGAAATGCGAGGCGAGTCAGTTCAATAGGAAAATAAAGGATATTAGGAAATTAGTCTGTAACGACAAAAAAAAAACAGTGACTCCATGTGCGTCTCAATTTTGGTTCAGAAAATTTGGTGTCAGGCTAGATACATCTCTATTTGGTCAAGAGCGAAAGACGTTACAACAGAAACAAGATTAAGAGTCCTGCATTGGAAAATCCTGCATAATATTTATCCCACAAATATTCTCCTAAGTAAAATGAAAGTAAAAGAAAGTAATAAGTGTTCGTATTGTCCTGACACAATTGATTATATTGAGCATTTTTTCTACGGTTGTCCACCTGTGCAAATGTTTTGGTTGTTTATCGAGGATTTTATATGTGTAAAAACAGATATAAGAATAAAGCTATCAGTTTTGGACATACTCTTTGGTATAAACAAATTTGATCTCAATCTTGCGAATTACAAATTCATTAATTACATGATTCTTTTAGCTAAGATGTGTATTAGTATTTTCAAAAAAAACAATTCTGTCTTCTCTTTACAACATATTTTTGAAAAAGAGCTAAACACATTAGAAAGCGTCACCTCTTCTTTAAGTAGACTAGAAACACAATATCTGATGGAGAACTCCTTTGCATATTTCTACAGAAACAGTGACCGCTACCATTGGGAAAAGTATGTTAGGAAGCCTGTGAGTTTCCTTTCTCTGTCTTTCTCTCCCTCATTCCTTCCCTCCATCTCTTTCTATCTCTCAGTTTGTCTGTGTCTGTCGGCCGTCTGCTTGCTTGCCTGTCTATTTATCTGCCTGTCCGTCCTTTGCTCCATCTTTTTTCTCTCTGTTATAGCATGAGAGTGACTCTTCTTTAACGTTCTCTACATGTTCGCTAGTCTGGCTGTCTATCTGTTTGTCTGTCTGCCTGTCTCTCTCTCTCTCCCTCTCTGTATGTGTCTGTCTGTCTGTCTGTCTGTCTGTCTGTCTGTCTCTCTCTCTCTCTCTCTCTCTCTCTCTCTCTCTCTCTCTCTCTCTCGCGCGCGCGCAAGCGCACTCTCTTTCGATCTATCTCTGTCTGTATGTGAGTGTGTATGCCTGTTTGCCTGTCTGTCCGTCTGACTCAGTGTCTCTCTTCCTGTCGTTCTCTCTCTGTGTGTGTCTCTTCCCCACCCCCCCACCCCAAATCCCACTCTCTCCCTCCCTCTCTCTTTGACGCCGTCTCTGTCCGACTGTCCTCTGCCTGTCGGGTCTGACTCTCTCTCTCTCTCTCTCTCTCTCTGTGTGTGGGTGGGTGGTGGTCGTCGTGATGGTAGTGGTAGCGTGACGTGAGGAGCGTTCACGCTCTTGGGTAGTAAGATGGGGAGACCTGTGCCCGTCTCGGCAACTGAGACCAACGATATCCTTTCAGGAGTGTGTACATACGGAATTGGTCGCTTATGCTTAAATTTTTGCTTTGATACCGTGCCTTTAACATGTAACTACCATTGTTAATATGTTTGAGAGATATGTTTGAGAGAGAGTGGGGGAGGGGTGGGAGGGGGGGGGGGGGGGGAGAGGGGGGGGGGAGAGAGAGGGGGAGAAGAGGGGGGAGAGAGAGAGGGAGAGAGAGAGAGAGAGAGAGTGTGTGTGTGTGTGTGTGTGTGTGTGTGTGTGTGTGCAACACTAAATGAAGCTAGCAGATAACAAATTCTTCATCTCTCTCGTTACTTGGGAAAAACTGAAATGAAAGAAAATAATTAAGTCATTTGTTTAATCTATATTGTTTTCTTTGTACAAGCAACACATGTCAGAGTGAGTGTGCCAGTACACCACACATTAGAACAATAACAAACCCAGACACTTTGTATCAAACGCCGAAACATTAAAATCTGCAAAGTATGTCCATTTGTAAACGAACAAACAGACTATGCATGGTGTGTAAGGGACTGGTTGAAGAAAGAAAGAAAAAAAAAGGGGGAAAAAAAAAAAAAACTAGTAGTTTTTTTTTTTTTTTTCGCTTTTTTTTTTTTTTTTTTTTTTTTGGCAAATGAAGAGGACAGTGTGAAGCACCAAAAAATGAAGAGGTGGATTTTGGCCTTAGGAAAAAAAAAATTAGAAAAGAAAATTACCGCCTTAGGTGCTCCATTGATCCGATAACTGATGCCACAAAAAAAATGTCCTGTTCTTCTATCATTCTTCTCTTTTTTCTGTGTAGTAGTCATTAACTATTGTTTTGTGCTGGTCTTAAGTCTTTCATTAGTTTGTAGACTTCTTTGTTGCCGTGTCATGGCGCTGTCCGTCAATCCAGTGTCCGCTGCTCTTTTCACCTTCTGTTTGTTTGCCCCACCAAATTTCATATTTTGACCCAGAGTTTTGTAACTGGGTACCCATTCGCTGCTATGGTCACCACAGTGTTGATAGAGTTTTTAAAAAACCCATGTCTGTGCTGTAACATAAAGAACTGTGAGCCGTGCAAATTTTCAGCCTATCGCTGTTCGGGAAGCTTCTCCAGAATCCGTGTTTTTTCGACTTGTTGATGTGGAGCCTGAGCATTGTCCAAAGGCAACTATCACAACTTCGTGGTCGCTCCCAATATCAGCTGCTAGAAAACGTCGTGTTTTACATGTTCACACCAGACTTGAAGGATGCTCTGACTATAATGTCGCTCTTTAGTTGTCATAGTGTGCATTGGGGAAGATGCAAATTCCGTCTTCTAGACGCTTTGTGTGAGTCAATCATGTTCTCCTGCGTAAGTTTGTTGTAACTTGCGAATACCAACAGCCACAGTCCTCTTTCGTTTGACACAGCCTCACTTCTCTTTCATTTGACACAGCCTCAGTTCTCATTCATTTGACACAGCCTCAATTCTTTTTCATTTGACACAGCCTCAATTCTCTTTCATTTGACACAGCTCAATTCTCTTTCATTTAACACAGCCTCAGTTCTCATTCATTTCACACAGCCTCAGTTCTCTTTCATTTGACACAGCCTCATTTCTCCTTCATTTGACACAGCCTCAGTTCTGTTTCATTTGATACAGCCTCAATCTTTCATTTGACACAGCCTCAGTTCTCTTTCATTTGACACAGCCACAGTCCTCTTTCATTTGACACAGCCTCAGTCTTTCATTTGACTTAGCCTCAGTCCTCTTTCATTTGACACAGCCTCATCCTCTTTCATTTGACACAGCCTCAGTCCTCTTTCATTTGACACAGCCACAGTCCTCTTTCATTTGACACAGCCACAGTTCTCTTTCATTTGACACAGCCACAGTCCTCTTTCATTTGACACAGCCACAGTTCTCTTTCATTTGACACAGCCACAGTTCTCTTTCATTTGACACAGCCACAGTCTTTCATTTGACACAGCCACAGTTCTCTTTCATTTGACACAGCCACAGTTCTCTTTCATTTGACACAGCCACAGTCTTTCTTTTGACACAGCCACAGTTCTCTTTCATTTGACCCAGCCACAGTCTTTCGTTTGACTCAGCCACAGTCCCCTGTAACATCACGAACAGTGAGCCGTTCAAATTTTCAGCCTATCGCTGCTATGGTCACCACAGTGTTGATAGAGTTAATAAACAAATCCAAGTCTGTGTTGTAACCTCACGAACAGTGAGCCGTGCAAATTTTCAGCCTATCGCTGCTATGGTCACCACAGTGATGATAGAGTTAATAAACAATTCCGTATCTATGCTGTAACATCAAGAACAGTGAGCTGTGCTAATTTTCAGCCTATCGCTGCTCGGGAAGGTTCTGCAAAGATGTCAAAGTGCTGCCTCATTTGAAAGCCAGTGATCCAAATGATCTTTCAAATTACAGACCAAAATCGATTTGATCTACTTTGCCTAAACTTTTAGAAAAGCATCAAAAACGAATGATGCAGTCCCATTTTGGTACTTACAAATTATTTCATTCCAATCAAAGTGGTTTCAAGAAGGATCATTCTTGTCATACTGCGCTACTTATCTCATAGAATAATGACATTCAAATATAAATCATGATCTATTCACGGGTGTAGTGTTTGTAGATATTGTTAAAGCATTTGACACAATAAATCTAAGTCTTCTTTTGAAAAAAGTTTTTGTGTAATGTCTGTTTATAGAGTCTATCAGTCTTATTTCTTCCTTCCATTCTAACAGAAGACAAATATTTTTACACGACTTTACATTATCCACGTTCAAGCCTGTCAGACACAGAGTTCCCCAGGGATCAGTCTTAGGTCCAATTTTGTTTTCTATCTGTATTAATGATCCTCCCTTGCACATTTCATTCCCTTGCGAGCTGTTCGCTGACAACACCATTCTCTGTTTTAGACTAAGATGCCGATTTGATATAAAGTAGTTTTTATGTATGAAATAATGAACAAATTTGTATCTCACTATCTTTGCGACATAATCCCAGTGGATAATGCATGACATAAAAGGAAACTGTTTACTCCCCAAGCGAGAACAGATCTGTTCATGTAATCTTTAAATTAATATATTCCTGGTGGAAAATTATGGAATGAGACCTCTGATCATCTAAAGAATATGAATAGTTTAGCATCATTCAAAACTTCTCATCACAGGCATCTTCTTGAACACTTGAAAACAGTCTAAGCACCTTGACATTTTATCATCTCTTCAATTTGATGCCATTGTACATATACTGATACATATAAGTCAGTCTACTTGTCTGTCAGCCTATCCTCTCCCTCTGTGTCGCTCTCTCTTCTCTCTCTCTCTCTCTCTCTCAATCTTCTCTCTCTCTCTCTCTCTCTCTCTCTCTCTCTCTCTCTCTCTCTCTCTCTCTCTCTCTCTCTCTCTCTCCTTGTGTGTGTGTGTGTGTGTGTGTGTGTGTGTGTGTGTGTGTGTGTGTGTGTGTGTGTGTGTGTGATGAATACGCACAGGAATTTGTGTTTTTTTAACGATATGTCTTTTGAACGGTTTGATTTTCTATGCTTGGTTTTCATATTCCATGCTTGTTTTCCCTTTTGGTTGTGATGATTGTACATTCTATAAAACTTTATGCTTTTGTTTTTTTTGTTTTTTGTTTGTTTGGTTGGTTGGTTGGTTGTTTTCGTTTGTTTGTTTTGTTGTTGTTGTTGTTGTTGTTGTTTTTTTGTTTGAAAGCATAGTGTTAAGAAACTTTCAGCTTATTGATTCACCCTCATCTAAACTATTCGTATTCGTATTCTCACATTCTATCTCTCTCTCTCTCTCTCTCTCTCTCTCTCTCTCTCTCTCTCTCTCTCTCTCTCTCTCTCTCTCTTAGTATTTCCCTCCCTCTCTCTTCCTATCTCTGAGGCTCACTGTCCTGATGTCGCTGTGGAAACCTATCTCTGAGACACACTGTCCTGATGTCGGAGTGGAGATCTATCTCTGAGGCACACTGTCCTTATGTGGAGACCTATCTCTGAGACACACTGTCCTGATGTGAGAGAGTCGAGACCTATCTCTGAGACACATTGACCTGATCTTGCAGTGGACACCTATCACTGAGGCACACTGTCCTTATGTGGAGACCTATCTCTGAGGCACACTGTCTTGATGTGGAGACCTGTCTCTGAGGCACACTGTTCTGATGTGGAGACCTATCTCTGAGGCACATTGTTCTGATGTGGGAGTCGAGGCCTATCTCTGAGGCACACTGTCCTGATGTTGGAGTGGAGATCTATGTTTGAGGCACACTATCCTGATGTGGAGACCTATCTCTGAGGCACACTGTCCTGATGTGGCAGTGGAGAGCTATCTCTGAGGCACACTGTCCTGATATGGAAGTGGAGACCTATCTCTGAGGCACACTGTCCTGATGTGGAGACCTATCTCTGAGGCATACAGTCCTGTTGTGTAGACCTCTCTCTGAGGCACACTCTCCTGATGATGCTGAGACCTATCTTTGAGACACAATGTCCTGATGTGGAGACCTATCTCTTAAGCACACTCTCCTGATGTGGGAATGGAGACCTATCTCTGAGGCACACTCTCCTGATGTGGCAGTGGAGACCTATCTCTGAGGCACACTGTCCTGATGTGGCAGTGGAGACCTATCTCTGAGACACACTGTCCTGATGTGGGAGTGGAGACCTATCTCTGAGGCACATTGTCCTGATGTTGCTATCTCTGAGGCTCTCACACAGCGGCAGACGTTGCAGGGGAAGGTTTCAGCGACATGGAGTCCTGTTTCCTCCTGTCCCTTTCTGGTCGAGTGGGTACCCTTTTATTCACTTGGAAAGACTTCATGCTCTAAAACGAGAGACAGACAGACAGAGAGACAGAGAGACAGACAGACAGACAGACAGACAGACAGAGAGAGAGTTGGGGTACGTGTGTAGATATCATATTTGTCAAAATTCAGTGATCTGTTTCGTATTTTGTATCAAATAAGCTTTACTTCGCACCTTACTCACTGCATTCATTTGTTTTTCCTTTTGCCCCCAGTAATGCTCCACTCCGTTTCATTTTCCTTCAATGTCAGGTTAGGTTCAATTATTTGTGTT
>JADBJO010034605.1:0-5000 GCA_016801955.1 Conus betulinus
TAATACTGTGTATCAGTAGAGCCGGATACAGTGCTAGTGATAATACTGTGTATCAGTAGAGCCGGATACAGTGCTAGTGATAATACTGTGTATCAGTAGAGCCGGATACAGTGCAGTGCTAGTGATAATACTGTGTATCAGATAGCCGGATACAGTGTAGTGATAGTACGGTGCTAGTCGAGTATAAATACTGTTGGTAATCATCATAGAGCCGGATACGTAGTGCTAGTGATAATACTGTGTATCAGTAGAGCCGGAGTACAGTGCTAGTGATAATACTGTGTATCAGTAGAGCCGGATACAGTACAGTACAGTGCTAGTGATAATACTGTGTATCAGTAGAGCCGGATACAGTGTGTAGTGATAAGCGATATGGTTATCAGTAAGCCGGAGTACAGACAGCCGGATACGTGTACAGTGCTGCTAGTGGATAATACTGTGTATCAGTAGAGCCGGATACAGTGCTAGTGATAATACTGTGTATCAGAAGAGCCGGATACAGTGCTAGTGATAATACTGTGTATCAGTAGAGCCGGATACAGTGCTAGTGATAATACTGTGTATCAGTAGAGCCGGATACAGTGCTAGTGATAATACTGTGTATCTTAGAGCCGGCTACATACAGTGCTTAGTGATAATACTGTGTATCAGTAGAGCCTGATACAGTGCTAGTGATAATACTGTGTATCAGTAGAGGCCGGATACAGTGCTAGTGATAATACTGTGTATCAGTAGAGCCGGATACAGTGCTAGTGATAATACTGTTTATCAGTAGAGCCGGAGATACAGTGCTAGTGATTATACTGTGTATCAGTAGAGCCGTATACAGTGCTAGTGATAATACGTGTGTATCAGTAGAGCCGGATACAGTGCTAGTGATAATACTGTGTTCAGTAGAGCCGGATACAGTGCTAGTGATAATACTGTGTATCTACAGTGCTAGTTGATGATAAGTGTAACTCAGTAAGCTGTGCTAGGCCGGACACTGCTAGTGATAATACTGTGTATCAGTAGAGCCGATACAGGTGCTAGTGTTCATCTGTGTAATCCGTAGAGCCAGATACAGTGCTAGTGATAATACTGTGTATCAGTAGAGCCGGATACAGTACAGTGCTAGTGATAATACTGTGTATCAGTAGAGCCGGATACAGTACAGTGCTAGTGATAATACTGTTGTATCAGTAGAGCCGGAATACAGTACAGTGCTAGTGATAATACGGTGTATATAGCCAGGATCACTAGTGATACTACTGTGTATCAGTAGAGCCGGCATACCAGTGCTAGTGATAATACTGTGTATCAGTAGAGCCGGATACAGTGCTAGTGATAATACTGTGTATCAGTAGAGCCGGATACAGTGCTAGTGATAATACTGTTGTATCAGTAGAGCCGGATACAGTGCTAGTGATAATACTGTGTATCAGTAGAGCCGGATACAGTGCTAGTGATAATACTGTGTTATCAGTAGAGCCGGAAACATGCTAGTGATAATACTGTGTATCATAGTGCTAGTGATACAGTACTGTGATAATACTGTGTATCAGTAGACTAGTGACGGATACAGTGCTAGTGATAATACTGTGTATCAGTAGAGCCGGATACAGTACATTGCTAGTGATATAATACTGTGTATCAGTAGAGCCGGATACAGTAGCCGCAGTGCTGGTGATAATACTGTGTATCAGTAGAAGCCGGATACAGTGCTAGTGATAATACTGTGTATCAGTAGAGCCGTGATAATAGTATCAGTAGAGCGGGATACATACAGTGTGATAATACTGTGTATCAGTAGAGCCGGATACAGTGCTAGTGATAATACTGTGTATCAGTAGAGCCGATACAGTACAGTGCTAGTGATAATACTGTGTATCAGTAGAGCCGGATACAGTACAGTGCTATGGATAATACTGTGTATCAGTAGAGAGCCGGATACAGTACAGTGCTAGTGATAATACTGTGTATCAGTAGAGCCGATACAGTGCTAGTGATAATACTGTTGACTCAGTAGAGCCGTACATACAGTGCTAGTGATAATACTGTGTATCAGTAGAGCCGATACAGTGCAGTGCTGGTGATAATACTGTGTATCAGTAGAGCCGGATACAGTTACAGTGCTAGTGATAATACTGTGTATCAGTAGAGCCGGATACAGTACAGTGCTAGTGATAATACTGTGTATCAGTAGAGCCGGATACAGTGCTAGTGATAATACTGTGGTATCAGTAGAGCCGGATACAGTGACAGTGTAGAAATAGTGATAATACTGTGTATCAGGTAGAGCCTGATGGATACGTACAGTGCTATCAGTAGAATACTACAGTGATAGTGATAAGCTGTGTATTAGTGAGCCATACAGCTAGTGATAATACTGTGTATCAGTAGAGCCGGATACAGTGCTAGTGATAATACTGTGTATCAGTAGAGCCGGATACAGTGCTGGTGTGTGATAGAGCCGGATAACACTGCGATAATTGTATCAGTAGAGGCCGGATACAGTGCTAGTGATAATACTGGTGTATCAGTAGAGCCGGATACAGTGCAGTGCTAGTGATACATACTGTGTATCAGTAGAGCCGGATACAGTACAGTGCTAGTGATAATACTGTGTATCAGTAGAGCCGGATACAGTGCAGTGAATAATACTGCTAGTGATTCAGTGCTTAGTGATAATACTGTGTATCAGTAGAGCCGGTACAGTGCTAGTGATAATACTGTGTATCAGTAGAGCCGGATACAGTGTTAGTTGATAATACTGTGTATCAGTAGAGCCGGATACAGTGCTAGTGATAATACTGTGTATCAGTAGAGCCGGATACAGTGCTAGTGATAATACTGTGTATCAGTAGAGCCGGATACAGTGCTGGTGATAATACTGTGTATCAGTAGAGCCGGATACAGTAAGTGCTAGTGATAATACTGTGTATCAGTAGAGCCGGATACAGTACAGTTGCTAGTGATAATACTGTGTATCAGTAGAGCCGATACAGTGCTAGTGATAATACCTGTGTATCAGTAGAGCCGGAATACAGTAGCAGTGCTAGTGATAATACTGTGTATCAGTAGAGCCGGATACAGTACAGTGCTAGTGATAATACTGTGTATCAGTAGAGCCGGATACAGTACAGTAGTGATACTACTGTGTATCAGTAGAGCCGGATACAGTGCTAGTGATAATACTGTGTATCAGTAGAGCCGGATACATACAGTGCTAGTGATAATACTGTGTATCAGTAGAGCCGGATACAGTGCTAGTGATAATACTGTGTATCAGTAGAGCCGGATACAGTGCTAGTGATAATTACTGTGTATCAGTAGAGCCGATACAGTGCTAGTGATATACTGTGTATCAGTAGAGCCGGATAGTTACGTGCTAGTGATAATATTGTGTATCAGTAGAGCCGGATACAGTGCTAGTGATAACCTGTGTATCAGTCGAGCCGGATACAGTGCTGGTGATAATACTGTCTATCATTAGAGCCGGATACAGTGCTGGTGATAATACTGTCTATCAGTAGAGCCGGATACAGTACAGTGCTAGTGACAATGCTGTGTATCAGTAGAGCCGGATACAGTACAGTGCTAGTGACAATGCTGTGTATCATCGAGCCGGATACAGTGCTAGTGATAATACTGTGTATCAGTCGAGCCGGATGCAGTGCTAGTGATATACTGTGTATCAGTCGAGCCGGATACAATACGGGTGCTAGTGATAATACTGTGTATCAGTAGAGCCGGATACATCCTAGACTGTGGCTAGTGCTAGTGATAATACTGTGTATCAGTAGAGCCGGATACAGTGCTAGTGATAATACTGTGTATCAGTAGAGCCGGATACAGTGCTAGTGATAATACTGTGTATCAGTAAGAGCCGGATACAGTGCTAGTGATAATACTGTGTATCATAGAGCCGGATACAGTGCTAGTTGATATAACTGTGTATCAGTAGAGCCGGATACAGTGCTAGTGATAATACTGTGTATCAGTAGAGCCGGATACAGTACATGCTAGTGATAGTACTGTGTATCAGTAGAGCCGGATACAGTACTAGTGATAATACTGTTGTATCAGTAGAGCCGGATGATACAGTACAGTGCTGCTAGTGATAATACTGTGTATCAGTAGAGCCGGATACAGTACAGTGCTAGCGATAATACTGTGTATCAGTAGAGCCGGATACAGTAACTAGTGATAATACTGTGTATCAGTAGAGCCGGATACAGTACTAGTGACTTAATACTGTTTGTAGGCCAGATAGTAGCTAGTGATACACTGTGTATCAGTAGAGCAGATACAGTAGCGATAATACTGTGTATCAGTAGAGCCGGATACAGTACAGTGCAGTGATAATACTGTGTATCATTAGAGCCGGATACAGTACAGTGCTAGTGATAATACTGTGTATCAGTAGAGCCGGATACAGTGCTAGTGATAATACTGTGTATCAGTAGAGCCGGATACAGTACTGTGCTAGTGATAATACTGTGTATCAGTAGAGCCGGAAACAGTGCTAGTGATAATACTGTGTATCAGTAGAGCCGGATACAGTACTAGTGCTAATGATAATACTGTGTATCAGTAGAGCCGGATACAGTACAGTGCTAGTGATAATACTGTGTATCAGTAGAGCCGGATACAGTGCTAGTGATAATACTGTGTATCATTAGAGCCGGATACAGTGCTAGTGATAATACTGGTGTATCATTAGAGCCGGATACAGTACAGTGCTAGTGATAGTACTGTGTATCAGTAGAGCCGGATACAGTACAGTGCTAGTGATATAATACTGTGTATCAGTGCTAGTATAAGCCGGATACCAGTGCTGGTGATAATACTGTGTATCATTAGAGCCGGATACAGTACAGTGCTAGTGATAATACTGTGTATCAGTAGAGCTGGATACAGTACAGTGCTAGTGATAATACTGTGTATCAGTAGAGCCGGATACAGTGTTGGTGATAATACTGTGTATCAGTAGAGCCGGATACAGTGCTAGTGATAAT
>JADBJO010034606.1:2500-13244 GCA_016801955.1 Conus betulinus
GAGGGGAGCAGAGGACGAAAATGTGGCTGGAGTAGGGGTTGTGTCTGAAAGGGAGGTGAGGGGTGGGTACAGCAGAAAGCCAAGGTGAAAAAGTCTGCACTGATGGACAAAGGGACTGAGGGGCATGCGAAATCAACTTTAAGGGGGGGGGGGGGGTGGGGGGTATGGGGGTGGGGGGGGGGGGGGGGGGGGTATGATGACAGTGGGGGAACATCCCCATCAGCCCTGAACAACGATTATTATCACAGTCTGGGATAGAGTGTAATATTGATCAGTGACCGTTTCACATGTTGTCTTAAAGATCATATCTTATGAAGTGCAATTGTTCATCCACACAGCAAACACTACGGGGCTAATATGCGTTTTGTAAGTGGGATACTAATTATTTTAGTAAGAGATGTAATGATAGACATAAGTTTGTTCTCTCTCTCTCTCTCTCTCTCTCAGGGGGGGGGTCTCTCTCTCTCTCTCTCTCTCTCTCTCTCTCTCTCCTCTCTCTCTCTCTCTCTCCTCTCTCTCTCCTCCTCTCCTCTCTCTCCCTCTCCTCTCTCTCTCCTCTCTCTCTCTCTCTCTCTCCTCTCTCTCTCTTCTCCCTCTCTCTCTCTCTCTCTCTCTCTCTCTCTCTCTCTCATGATAAACTCCTTAGGCTATCTCATGTCAGAAATTGGGCTTCATTTTTCTCTCAAAATGCAGCTGAAACGACGTCATAACCGAGTGTCTCATCAAAACAGACACACACAAATTTGAAAACAACATCGCCCAAAGCAATGATGCTCTCTAAACGACGTTTTCAGTCACGAGTGTTTATATTGCGACTGACACATTCAATTTGAAAAACAATCAATGAAGCTCTCTACAGACTTTTTCAGTCACTCTCTCTCTGCGACTGACATCAATCTCTCCTCTCCTCTCTCTCTCTCTCTCTCTCTCTCTCTCTCTCTCTCTCTCTGTGTGTGTTCTCTCTCCTTCAGCACCAAAACTTTGCTTAAAATTTCAGTTAAAAACCAAACCGTTATACTGTGGTAGACTTTGTAATTTCGAATCCTACAGAACGGTAGTGATCCATCCCTTTGAGAGAATCAAATCAGTGAATAACTGGGTCTTGCTGAAGGCCAAATCAATCCACAGGCTTACGAAATATGGCTGTTATGAACATCTAAACAGGCTAACTAGCAGACAGATCCACAGCATCCACGTGAGCACGCATGCAAGCGCTCGTGCTTGCGTGCGCGCACGCACACACACACACACACACACACACACACACACACACACACACACACACGCACGCGCGCACACAACGTACGCACACACACACACACACACACACACACACACACACTCGCGCGAGCGGCGCGCACACACACACACACACACACACACACACACACACACATACACACGCACACACACACATACGCACACACACACACACACACACACACACACACACACACACACACACACACACACACACACACACACACACACACACACACACACACACACGTAACTACCCTACCCTTTCTCTTCCACCCCCAACCCCCCACAGCCCCCCCCCCCCCCCCCCCTCTTTATCCCTTCCCCTCTTTCACGTCCTTCTGATATTCCACACCATCCCTTTCGGGTGATGATAGGAAGCATATCCATCACTATTATTGGTACTTTCTGTCATACCAGATCCACTGTTCTTTGTTGATTAGCCAGCAGTGTACAGTCTCCGGTTTATTTCCTTTCTCGGGTTCTTCCTAATTTCCCGTTTTTTTTTTTCTGTCTGTCTGTCTTTGTTCTTTTTTTTTTCTGTCTTTCAGTCTCTCTGCCTGTCTTTTCTATTTTTTCTTTCTTAGTTTTTTTTTTTAACTTGTTTGCTTTTTTTCTTTTTTAAGTCATTTCTTTTTTTTTTTTCATTTTTCTTTGTAAAACTATTTTCTTACTAAGGGTAATTCTGTCTATACACCAAAATTCTACGAACTATTTTGTATTTCTGTCTCTGGGTCGATAGACCTGTCACATTCTTCACTGGCTCTCTCTCTCTCTCTCTCTCTCTCTCTCTCTCTCTCTCTCTCTCTCTCTCTCTCTCTCTCTCGTGCCCAAAGCAACATAAAACGCAATGCATTGCAAGAGAAAGCAAGAGTAGACATGAGAAAGAGGGAAGAACAGGTTCATAGGATGAGAAGGGGGAGTGAGGAGAGAGAGAGAGAGAGAGAGAGAGAGAGAGAGAGGGAGAGAGAGAGAGGGAGAGAGAGAGAGAGAGAGAGAGAGAGAGAGGGAGAGAGACAGAGACAGAGAGACAGAGACAGAGACAGAAACAGAAACAGAAACAGAGACAGAGAGACAGAAATACCCAGACAGACATACTGACAGACAGACACAGACAGACATGCACAAGCAGACAGACCAGCAGACAGGCAGACGGAGACAGAGAGACAGAGACAAGACAGACTCAGACAGATGGACAGGTAGACAGATGGACAGACAAAGAGAAGGATGAGACATTCAGACAAAGAGAGTTATGTACCGCTGGACGTTGAGCGGGAAGTCTGGGAAGGAGTGGAGGAAGTGGGTCGGGGGGGGGGGGGGGGGGGGGGGGGGGAGGAGGACGACGACAAACAGCGAAACAGGCAGGTTTCAAATTCACGTTTTATCTGATCAACAATGCATCACTTTTAGCACATGACGGGACAGCAACATGAAATACTCGTCGAGTGTCCATAAATGATAAATGTGCGGTTATAGAAAGATCTATTTCATGCTTCAGGGATAGACGAGTGAAGAAGAGTGAATCCCCCCCCCCCCCCCCCCCCCCCCCCCCCACATATACATACTCCCTTCATCTCAAACAGAGGCATCTCAAAAAAAAATAGTATGACATTGGATTACCGTCAGATATACAGATTTGTGCCTTTTTGCATACGAAACTATATAAAGAGATTGAGGGACGCTGAGAGAGGAGGTAGCATCCTCCCACTCCTTTGAGTCTTGGGCCTTTGCCTTCTATTTACACACTTCAGAATGTACCCCCCCACCCCTTTCCCTGCTCTGTCTACCTGCAAAAAAAAAAAAAAAAATATTTGGTATGCCATCTGACATGCACCTTAATGCCTCAGCGTTCCTCCATTGTATCCACTGCACATTTAGTGACTCTGAAAAAAAAAAAAAAAAAAAAGATGCAAACCAGAAAATCTGGGATGGGCTGAATAAGCAACTGAAAAAACAGAGAGCTGTGTGTACATTTCAGCCTGGGCGAGCAGCCATCATGGCACAATTGGGAGCTACTATGATAATGGGTTCTTCCCATTCACTGGCTTACGCATCCATGGGATCATCAACAGCATGAAAAGCCCAGACCACAAGCGAACTAGGTCAAGTAAAGGAAGAACACCTCTCTCTCTCTCTCTCTCTCTCTCTCTCTCTCTCTCTCTCTCTCTCTCTCTCTCTCTCTCTCTCTCTCTCTGGTGCCTGTCACTGGCATTTGTTAGTGATCTCTTCTAGATGCATCAGTTCTTTCATTTTTATTTTCTTTCAGTATTCAGCATGATGCATTATCTCAGTTCCTGTTCTATTTATTTTGATGATACACTATATAGCTTTATGGTTATTATGGAAAGTCTTGCAGATATATTCAAGGCTAAACAGATGAAAGAGAGGATGCTTTGTGTGGTGAAAGTGTATCTGAGAGGAAAGGGACGGTAGTGAAGACTGAAGGACAGATAAGGATAGTGGGGGGGAAGAGGGTGGAGGCAGGGGGAGCAGAGAACCAAAGGGGAGTAAGAATAGTGATACTGACTAGGGGAGGGGGGTGCTACAGCAAAAAGCTCTCTTGAAAGCCAAGGAAAAACATTCTGCACTGATGAACCAAGGGATTAAGGGCATGAGAGGACAACTTTAACGGCCTGTGAGGGAGGAGTGTGGAGTTATTCAGAATGAGGAAGTAACTGCTCAACCTTCAGGACCAAAGGCCTCTGACAGTGAAGAGATGAGGCAGTGTCAGATGGGTCAGTGCCGGTTTTAACACCTTGTCACAAAGATCATATCCCATTATGAGCGATAATGCGTCCACAGCAAACATTTCTTTCTGCAAGTAATGTACTTTTTTTTTTTATAGGGGCAGCAATTATTTGGGTCAGAGATTTTTAGATCGGTTTATTCTCTCTCTCTTTTTCTCTCTCTTTCTCTCTGTCTTTCTCTCTCTCTCTCTCTCTCTCTCTCTCTCTCTCTCTCTCTCTCTCTCTCTCTCTCTCTCTCTCTCTCTCTCTCTCTCTCTCTCTCTTTCTCTCTTTCCCTCCATCTACTTTATCTCCTTCTTCATCAGAGCATTGAAAGCCAATTTTGCTTTACGAGCAAGAATAATGGATATGAATATACATGAGCTCATAATTGTATTACCAAGAGATATAGGGAAATGTTTAAAGGATTTATTTCTTCTCTCTGTCTCTGTCTCTCTCTGTCTCTGTCTCTGTCTGTCGGTCTGTCTGTGTCTGTCTGTCTGTCTGTCTGTCTGTCTGTCTGTCTCTCTCTCTCTCTCTCTCTCTCTCTCTCTCTCTCTCTCTCTCTCTCTTCTTTGTGCACTGACTCTGTACATCAAATTTCAATATATTCAAACTGTATGACAGTGTACTTGACCGCGTAATTTGGAAACCTCATTAGAAGAATAGTGATCCAGTGCATATGTGCGTTTCAGTGCGTACAGAGATGTGAAATATATATATATATATATATATATATATATGTGTGTGTGTGTGTGTGTGTGTGTGTGTGTGTGTGTGTGTGTGTGTGTCACTGTGTGTGCCTATGAACGCAGTTCGTCTGTGCACATACGCACATAGTAAATGGATGTGTGCACTTTGATAAGAACCAAAACAAGAAAACACTAACACACGTACCCAAATCTACTGAAAAAACTAACCCATCGTGCAACTAATTACGTGCAAACCAACAAGATTCGTATCCGAAAATTGTCCTTTGTGACTTAAGACTCACAAATGACTGACAAAGAGACACAGAATTGTGATCAATGGGGTGTGCGACCCTCAGTAAACAGTGGATGAAGTCGGGGGGAGGATGAGAGAGGTAAGGGCGCAGGGAAAGGGGAGGAAACTGGGGTGAGAAGTAGGGTGAGAGGAGATAATTACAGTGCAAAAGCAGAACTTCAGAGGCAAGGTGTTGACCCACTGTGGGCCTGCTGCTATCAACATCCTCCCTTCGTTAGTGCACTGCAGCACTTCAGGCCCTGGCCTGTGACATCATCACAACAGCCTGCATCCTGACATGGCTGACTGCTCTAGTGGGTCTTTTCAGCAACAAAAGCAGGCAGCAACAACAACAACAGTACTAGCAATTGCCGTATTATCTTAATACATCAGCGATCCTCTATTGTATCTAGTGCTCGTTTATTCAACTCTCAAAGAGATGCAAACCAGAAAATCTGGGACAGACAGAATAAACAACTGGAGTAATGATAAAAACTTTTGCCATGTTGCCCACACTGGAGACAGAGAGCTGTAGAAGATTCCTGGTTGCCCAAGCAGCCATCATGGCACACACTTGGGATCCGCTGTGAGAATGAGCCCCTTCCACTGGTACACTTATCCATGGAATCATCAACAGATTTGAAAAGCCCGAATCACAAGCAAACCAGGACATGTAAAAGAAGAACCTGTCTGTCTGTCTGTCTGTCTGTCTGTCTGTCTGTCTCTCTCTCTCTCTCTCTCTCTCTCTCTCTCTCTCTCTCTCTCTCTCTCTCTCTCTCTCTCTCATGCGCCTTTGACTTGCAATTATCAGTGTTAATCTCTTAGAGAGATGCATCAGTTCTTTCATTTTTCTATATTCATTTAGTGTTCAGCATAATGCATGATTTCACTTTGTGTTCGTCCTATTATGTTGACACATTGTCTTGTTTTATGGTTATCATGGAAAGTCATGGGGATATATTCAATGCTAAATAGATGAAGGATAGAATACAATTTGGTGGAGAGTATCTGGGAGAAATGGGATGGTAGTTGAGAGAGCAGGACAGAGAAGGACGATGTAAGAACAGGGCTGGTGACAGGGGGAGCAGAGGACGAAAGTGGGGTAGAAGGAAGTGGAGTGGCTAAGGGTGGGGGTGCTACAGCAAAAAGCTCTCTTGAAAACCGAGGCAAACAACTGCACTGGTGATCTAAATGATTGAGAGCATGAGAGGACAAGGCGTGTGAGCAAGGAGTGTGGAGTGAATGACAGTGGGGCAACATCCACACAGTCTTCAGCACCAAGGGACTATTGCACTTAAGGGAGAACGAAATCACGACAACAACAATGCACACCTCCGCAATCTAAAAAAAAAAAAAAACTAATCCATCATGCAACTAATTACGTGCAAACCAACACGATTCTTATCAGGAAATGGTTCTTCATGGCTTGAGGCCCACAAATGACTGACACACAGACACCAGATTGTGATCAATGGGGGTGCGGCCCTCAGTAAACAGGGGAAGACGTGTGAGTGTGTGTGGGGGGGGGGGGGGGGGGGGGGGGATGAGAGGCAAGGTTGCAGGGAAGGGGGCAGGAGACATGTGAGAAGTGGACTGAGGGGAGATAATTGCAGTACAAAAGTGGCACTTCAAAGGCAGGGTGCTGATCCACTGTCGGCCCGCAGTTATCGACATCCTCCCTTCATTAGTGCACTGCAGCACTTCAGGCCCTGGCCTGTGACATCATTACAACAGCCTGCATCCTGACATGGGTTGACTGCTCTGATGGATCTTTTCAGCATCACAAACAGGGCAGCAACAACAAATTACAATATTAGCTATTGCCATCTACCTCAACATTCTGCCATATTATCCATTGCTTGCTTATGTAACTCCCAAAGAGATGCAAACCAGAAAATCTGGGACAGACAGAATAAACAACTGGAGTAATGATAAAACCCTTATCATGTTGCCCACACTGGAGACAGAGAGCTGTAGAAGATTCCTGATTGCCCAAGCAGCCATCATGGCACTCTCAGGATACACTGTGATAATGGGTCCTTTCTACTGATCCACTCATCCTTTCTACTGTTCTATGCATCCATGGAATCATCATCAGATTGAAAAGCCATATCACAAGCAAACTAGGACAAGTAAAGGAAGAAGAATCTCTCTCTCTCTCTCTCTCTCTCTCTCTCTCTCTCTCTCTCTCTCTCTCTCTCTCTCTCTCTGGTGCTTTTACTTTCATTTATCAGTGTTAATCTCTTCGAGATGCATCAGTTCCTTCAGTTTTATTTTCATTCAGTATTCAGCATAATGCATAATTTCACTTTGTGTCCTATTTTGACGACACGCTGTCTTGTTTTGCGGCTATTATGGAAAGCCATGAGGATATATTCAATGCTAAATAGATTAAGGAGAGGATACCATTTGGTGGAAGTGTATGTGGGACAAAGGGAACGATGTAAGCATGTAAGTACAGAGAAGGATGATGGAGCAAGAGGAATGGAAGCAAGGAGAGTAGGGGAATGAAAGTAGGGTAGGTGTAGGGATTGTGGCAGGAGAAAGGAGGGGGAGGATCTACAGCAGAAAGATCTGTTGAAAACTTAGTCAAAAGTCTGCACTGATGAACCATGGGATCAAAGGCATAGAGGGCAACTTTAAAGGCACGTGAAGGAGTGGTGCGGTGGTAATGAAATTGGGGGAATATCTACAGAGACTGTGACACCAAAGGACAATTAGAGAGAAGAGATGAAGCAGCGTAAGATGGGTCAGTGCGCGATTAACATGATGGCATTAAGATTCCATTAAGTGTGATAGTTCATCCACAGAACAAACGTTGTTTGTTTCTTTGTATTTTCTTTTCGTTTCTTTTCTTTTGTAAATAGGAGGCAGCAATAATTTCGGTGAGAGATCTAGTGATTGAATTATTTCACATTCTCTCTCTCTCTCTCTCTCTCTCTCTCTCTCTCTCTCTCTCTCTCTCTCTCTCTCTCTCTCTCAACAAATTTATCTCCGTTTTATCACTGACTTGAACACCAGCCTTGCTTTATGAACAGGAATGATGGATATGAATATACATGGGAGCTATAATTATTTTGGTAAGGGAACTAAGGATGGACCCCCCCTCTCTCTCTCTCTCTCTCTCTCTCTCTCTCTCTCTCTCTCTCTCTCTCTCTCTCTCTCTCTCTCTGTGTTTGTGTGTGTGTGTGTGTGTGTGTGTGTGTGTGTGCGTGTGTGTGTGTGTGTGTGTGTGTGTGTGTGTGTGTTCTATTCCATTACGTTCAAACGGATTTAATTTGCTATTCATTAGGTAATTTCGAACATTACCAGGACTATGATGATCTGTCTTTAAAAAAAAAAAAATCCAAATTAGTGAATAACGTGTCCGGGTCAAAGACAAAAAAGATCTACAGCTGTCAGACAAATGGTTGCTAATGGACATATAAATAGGCTGAGCAACAGACAGATCCATATCCTGCAAGGACGCAAACTCTCTCTCTCTCTCTCTCTCTCTCTCTCTCTCTCTCTCTCTCTCTCTCTCTCTCACACACACACACACACACACACACACACACACACACACACACACACACACACACACACACACACACACACACACACACACACACACACACACACACACACACACATACACACACACACGCACGCATGCAGGCACCTTCCCTACTTCTTTCCTCCCCTTCCCTTTCTATCTCTTCACTCCACCCACCCTGTCTCCTTTCTCTCTCTTTTCCCCACTCTACTTTTTCTCATCTCCCTCGCCATCCATTTCTGCTGATGATGGGGAAAGATGTCCATCACTATAGATGGTTCTCGCCGCCATATCAGATCCCCTATTCTCCACTGATAAGTCACATGTGTACAATGTCTAATGCATTTTCCTTCTATGTTTCTTCCTGTATTTCTTCCTGTCTTTGTTTTCTTCTGTATTTATATATTTTTCCTCATTTTCTGTCTGTTTTTCTTCATTCTCTTTTCGTTTTACTGTCTGTCTTTCTGTCACCTTGTGTGATGTTCTTTCTGTCTGTCTTTTTAATCTGTTCTTCTTTATCTTGTCATTCTATAGACTACTTTCATGCCAACAGAAATTTTGTTCATACCTAAACTCTCCATATCATTTTCTTTCTGTCTCTGTGTAAATCCCCCCCCCCCCCCCCTCATAATTCTGTCACATCTCTCTCTCTCTCTCTCTCTCTCTCTCTCTCTCTCTCTCTCTCTCTCTCTCTCTCTTTCACTCTTTCTCTCTGTCTTCTCTTTCACTCGCTCACTCACTCATTCATTGACGTGCAGTCTATTTCATTCACGTGCACAAAAAAACAATAGAAAAAAATGTATTTCACAGTGTGTGTGTGTGTGTGTGCGTGAGTGTGTGTGTGTGTGTGTGTGTGTGTGTGTGTGTGTGTGTGTGTGTGTGTGTGTGTGTGTTTACATATACGTTCATGCATGTGTCTATCATATGCATACAAGCACTCTCATCTGTGCACATATATACATGCATACAGTACGTGAATGTATGCATTTACATAAATGAAGACAAGAGAGCAAGCCAATAATACCCACTGCTAAACAAACCCATCAAGCAACTCATTACCTGCAAACCATCAAGACTCTTATCAGGAATTTGTCTTTCACGGCTTGAAGCCAACGAATGATTCATAAAGAGATACAGACAATGGTAGGATTGTGATCAATGGGGTGTGGGATCCACCGTAAACAGAGGATTAAGAGGTGGGAAGGAGGGGAGGGGCGATAAGGGCGCAGGGAGCTGGGAAGAGACTGGGGTGGGAAGTGGAGCGAGGGGAGATAATTGCAGTAAAAGCAGCACTTCAAAGGCTGGGTGATGATCCACTGTGGGCCTGCTGCTATTGACGTCCTCCCTTCATTAGTGCACTGCATCACTTCAGGCCCTGGCCTGTGACATCATTGCAACAGCCTGCATCCTGAAATGGCTGATGAGTAATATTCTGTAATGTTCCTCCATTTCATCTAACGCTCACTTGCTTTCATATGACTGGGGACAGAGAGCTGTAAAATATTCCTCACTGGCCCAGCTCTCTCTCTCTCTCTCTCTCTCTCTCTCTCTCTCTCTCTCTCTCTCTCTCTCTCTCTCTCTATATCTATCTATATATATATATATATATCTATCTATATATATATCTTCAGTAATATGCATCATTTTAGTCCACATCCTCTTTTGATGAAACACATTAGTTATGATCACGTCATTAACTATCTTGCAGATGTATGGAGGAGAGGGCACCAAGTGGTTGATATGCGTCAGGAAGAAAGAAGCCTGTAGTGGGGATGGAAGGACAAGAAAGGCAGAGAGGCAGAGGCAGAGATGTGTTCTGCAGACCATGAAATCATGATTGAGAGCAAAGAGTATCTGGTATGGGAATGAGGGACATAGCAGAGAGCCCTGTTGAAAGCCAAGGTCAAAACTTTGCACCAAGGAACCAGACGGAGGGTAAGTTGAAAGGCTCTTGAGAGGAGGGGGAGGGGGGGAGGAGAGATGATGAGAGTGGAGGCACATGTTTCTCAGTCTTTGACACCAAAGCACCATCACAGTCGGGGATGGGGCAATGAAAAGGTGAGTGAGTGCTCGTTCAACACGCTGCCATAAAGATCATTTCCATAATCTGTGGTTTGTTCATTCACAGGGGAAGGACGTCCATAGCTAATGTACATTTCTTTTAATGAGTTTTGTTTTTTTTTTGTTTTGTTTTTGGGGGGGATGAGAGAACTAAGGACAGATTTGTTCCGCCTACACG